>PVKH010046611.1:0-10394 GCA_004027955.1 Chaetophractus vellerosus | reverse complement strand
CAACATACTCAATTGGAGAAAATATTTGGAAACCACATATCTGATAAAAGTTTGATATCTATATTATATAAAGAGATTATATAACTCAATGAAAATAAGACAAGCTACTCAATTTAAAAATGGGCATAAAGTCTTGAACACTCATTTCTCCAAAGAAGAAATACAAATGGCCAAAAAGCATATGAAAAAACCTCAACATCACTAGCTATTAGGGAAATTCAGATCAAAACTACAATGATATACCATTTTGCACCTTATAGAATGGCCATTATTTTTTAAAAAGAGGCATTTCTCACCCTGTAGCGTGCTCACACTCAAATCTTGAGTGTGTACTCCCAATTTTTTTCACCTCTCAATAAATACTTTACTTGCTTGCCAAAACAAACAAGCAAACAAACAGAAAAAGCCACAGAAAAACCGAAAACTACAAATGCTAGAAAGGATGTGGAGAAACTGGAACACTTCTACACTGTGGGTGGGAATGTAGAATGTGCAGCCTCCGTGAAAGACAGTTTGGCAGTCCCTCAAGAAGCTGAATATAGAAGGGCTGTATGATCTATCAATCCCATTACTAGGAATATATCCAGAAGAACTGAAAACAAAGGCAAGAATTGACATTTGCACACTGATGCTCATAGCAGCATCATTCACAATTGCTAATAATGGAATCAATCCAAGTGTCCACCAACCGATGAATGGATTAAAAAAATGTGGCATATACATACAAGCGCATACAATTTCTCTATAAGAAGAAATGAAATCAGGATGCATAAGACAATGTGGATGAACCTAGAGGATATTATGTTGAGTGACATAAGTCAGGCAAAAAGGATAAATATGCTATGGTCTCACTTATATGAACTAAATACAATGAGAAAACACAAAGGTAAAACTCTAGAGTATGGGTTACAAGAATGGGAGATGGGGGTTAATGTATATAGCATTATTAATAAGGTTAATTGTAAAATTGTGGAAATGAATAGAGGAGTTGAGAGTAACACATTATAGTGAATAACTAACACTGTTGATTTATAAATGTGATTTTTGCTGAAAGGGATAGTCTGTGGACATAAATGTCAAATGAAAGGAAACTCGAGAAAAATCCAGGGAATGTTTAACAGTGATTTCAGTGATGGATGAAAATTGTAGTTAATAGTATAAATATAAGAATGACCTTCTTTTACTAAGTGCTAAGCATATGGTGATATACAGGAAAATTACAACTAATGTAACTTACAGACAAGAGTTAACAGTAATACTGTAATATTTGCAGCAATGACAAGAGATATTATTTCAACACTAAGGGACAACAGAAGAGGATCATAAGGGGGTATGGGGTTTTTCCTTTTGGAGCAATGAAAGTGTTCCAAAATTGACTGAGGTGATGACAGCACAACTCTGAGATGAAAATGAGAGCCACTGATGGTACACTTTGAATGGATTGTATAAAACATGGGACTGTATGACACAAGGAATCCACAGTGGATGATGAACTGTGGTTAACAGGACAAATATGCATACATTTTCTCATGAATGATAACATATTTATAATACTAACGCAGGGTGTTAATAACTGGATGGGTTGGGAAAAAATACACCAAATGTAAGATGTGGGCTATGGTTGTAGTAATATTTTGACAATGCTCTTTTATAATTTGTAACAAATGTTTTACAACAATGTGAGGTGTAAGTAGTGGGGAGATGTATGGGAGTTTTGAATGATGATATGTATGTTTTATTGTAAATTAACAAATTTTACTATGCACTTATTGTTTATGTATGTTTATTTATGAATGATAAATTTCAATAAAATTTAAGAAAAAAATGAGAAGTATACATGTCAAAAAAGTTTCAATCGCATTTTGCTGTTACAGCAATGAAGAACTGGATTTTGAAATGTAAAAATAGCATTTATTTTAGCAGAAGAAAATGAAATACTTTTGTATAAAGTTAACAAACTATGTACAGGACCAAAAGGCAGAAAACTATAAAACACTGATAGCAATTTTTAAAAAAAATAAATAAATGGAGGGATATTCCATGTTCATGGATTGGAAGCACAAAAATTGTTTTGATGTTAATTCTTCCCAATTTTGGCTATAGATTCTATACAATACCCATGAAAATCCCAGAAGATACTTTTTAGATACTGATAAAATGATTCTCAATTTTATATGGTATGGGAAAAGATGTAGAACAGACAACATCATGCAGAAGTAGAACAAAATTAGAGGACTCATTACTCAATTTAAGGTTACAGTATAAAGCTACAGTAATTAGGACAGCATGCAGCATGTTATTGACTAAAGAGAAGATGCATAAGCCAATGGAACAGAACAGAGAGCCTAGATATAGATCTATACAAATATAATCAACTGATCTTCTCAAAAAGATTAACAGCCATTTAAAGGAGTTAACCCTTTCAAGAAATGGTGCTAGAAAAATTGGACAGCCATATGTGTAAAAATGTGCCTAGATGCAGATTTTCTCACAAAAATTAACTCAGAATGGATTATACACCCAATTGTGAAATTCAAAATTATAAAATACAGGAAAAAATCTATATGAGCTTGAGATTTTTAAAAGCGATTTCTCCATTAGCATATTCCATGATGGAAAATTATCATAAGTTTGACATTATTAAAATTAATAACTTTTAATTTTTAAGTAATAACTTTTGTTCTGTAAAAGAAATGTAAGAAAATGTTAAGACAACGACAGCATTGGAGAAAATATTTATGAAACACATAATGACAAACACAAATGACAAAAAGTTTGTATCCAATATATACAAAGAATACTTAAAACTCAGCGATAAGAAAACAAAATTGATAAAATATTTTAATAGATATCCCATCAAAGAAGAACTACAAATAGAAACTGAGCACATGAAATGTTGGTGAACATCATTTGTCATTAGGAAATTGATAATTAAAACAACATTGAGTTGTCATTATGCACATATTAGAATGCCTTTAAAAATTTGCAATACTAACTGCTGGCAAGATGCAAAACAACAGGAACTCTGATTTATTAATGGTAGGAATTTAAAATGATATAGCCACTTTGAAGACAGCATGGCAGCTTTTAAAAAAAACTAAATATCTCTTGACATGTGATACATCACCTGTTCTAAGTATTTATCCAACTGATTTCAACGCTAAAGTCCAAAAAAGAATCTGTAGGCAAATGTTGATAGCAGCTTTACTTTCCAAAACATGGAAGTGATCAAAATGTCTTTCAATAGGTAATAAATAGACAGACTGTAATACATCCATACATTGGAATAAGCTATCAAATCACAAAAGACATGGGTAAATCTTGAGTGCATTTTCCTAAGCAAAGAAGCCTCTTTGCTATTTCCTGCAAGATTCTTGAAAAGACAAAGCTATATGGATGGTAAACAGACCAATAGTTGACATGGGTTGAGGAAAAATATAGACTAGCTGAAGCATAGGAGATTTTCAGGGCATTAAAATTATACTGTATAATACAGTAATTGTGGATGCAAGGTAGTAATCATTTGCCAAAGTCTATGGATTAAAAAGAGTGAACGCTTATGTATGCAATTTTTTAAAAATCACTTAGAAGGTTGGGAGATCCCAGTATGGAATGCAGACTGTGACAAAGGACTCAAACTGTTAAACGTATATGATAAAAACCATTCTAAAGGGGGTAGGAGAATAAGCTGCTGACCTATGTACCTTTGGAAATGAGTGGTACCTATAAGACTAAGAGCAAAAGGACTTTTATATAAATACTATACTTGAGTTTATGAATTTGTTTCCCATAGGGGTACAAGTTAACAATTCAGAAATCACTAGCCATATTTGCTGGAGTAAAACAATTAAGAAAATTAATGAGTGATGATGGGAGTTAGGTTTCTCACTGTCATAGAGGGAAATCACAGATAAGCAAAGAGAGAAGTGTATAATGATCCATATAATAATTGACTAGAGTTGGAGTGATCAATATGAACTCATTTTAGGATATTATATAGAGAGTTGTTTATATATAGAATTATTTATAGATCTGTAGATAGATAGATGGATGGATAGATAGATAGATGATAGATAGATAGATAGATAGATAGATAGATAGATAGATAGATAGATAATGGGTTACCACACCCACATATATCTCCTTACTTTGTCAGACGAGAGGGCCTAGAAGCAACCACACCCCAGTAGCAATGAGCACACCTAGTACCCAGACCTTAGCTTCTAATAATATTAGCTAATAAAAACACAGGGTTCTTTGGAGAAATGGTTTATTCTGGGCCTGGGGCAGGAAAATCCAAGATGAGCCTAGATCATCGTGTAGCAATAGAATGTAAAGTACTAAACTCCTGCACACATACACACACATAATGATATTAAGTAAAAAGTAAAGAATCTGAATAAACAATAGATATTAGTTACTAATAACATATCAGTATTTGTTCATTAAATGTGAAAGCACAACATATTACTATAAGATGTTAATAATAGGAGGAAATGGCTGTGGGGCATGTGGGAATTTTCTGTACTATCTTCGCAATAATTATGTCAATTTATAATTGTTTTAAAATAAAAAGTTAATTTAGAAAATCCTATCAAATGTAATCCTTAAACAAGTAATGCACAAAAAAAGGAAAAAGTGTGCTGAGTTAGTTCTTACCACTAACATGAATTTGGAACTACTTTATGGCAGCCTCATTTAGCGGAGGGAGTCAGTGTGATTGCTTTCTTCCCATTTCTCAATCTTAACAATACAGGCAAAGAACAGACTAAAAAATAATCCTGATTCCTGTGGTCATATATAATATTTAATGAATTTTAGGTGAACACAAATAGCCCTTATGTTTTGTTATTTTTCACTATACTTTTACTTGAGTGTCAGAATGGTCTTTCTCATTTAATGATTCTATGGTTTGATTCCCCACATGTCAATACCATGTTATATCATCTTCCACTTACAAGTATTCAGAAATAACATATATGGCTTATTTGTAGCTAATATTTTCAAGTTATACAGATATGTTATTTGTATAGTCTTTAATCAAAAATGCAAGAGAAATGGAATATGAGGCTCAGATTTGTGATAGCCACTCTATTATAAATATATAATATAGATAGTGTTCATACATCATAATTTTTACTATGATGGAATTAATTTATTTCAAACCATCTGAATCAACGTGGCCCAATATAAAGTCCTGTGATGATAGAAATATTCTCTAAATGTGCTGTCCAACATAGTAACCTCTAGCCATTTATGGCTATTGAGTTCTTGGCATGAGTACAATAGAGGTACTGAATTTAAATATTGTGTTTAATTTTAATTAGTGAAATTTAAATCTAAATCACTTCATGTGGCTAGAGTCTATTGTATTGGACAGTACGGTCCTATATCCTTCTTTTGATCAGTGCAGAATAGATTGATGTGTAACACACATAGCATTTCTTAACTGAAGGAGAATTGACCTTGCCCCTTCCCTTCTTAAACATTCCTTCCTATTACACCCTAGAAGCATACCCAGCTTTGGCTGTTATAACCTTGAATGCAACCTCCCCCAAGCATATCTTATTTTGAGAAAAGAGCATGCAAGCGTTTGGCTCTTATAGATCTTATATAACCATATATAATCTGCACTGAAACCATATTCACAGAAACATGCAAGTGAACTACGAGCTCACTGTCCATTGTGAGGTAGCTGCAGCTCCTTGGTATAAGTTTCCTTAATAAATGCTTTTTGGACTGATTACCCAAATGTTTTAGTGCCTCTTTCTTTGGAATTTCAACTGGCTTCACCGTGGGGCAGTTTGGGAAGTCCAGTTGTGTCTTCCCCTAGTTCTTTCAGGGAGAGTCCTGCTGTTGGTTCAGTGGGACACAACAGTTGCATCATTAATAAATGACTCTAAGTGATTTGTTAAAAAATATTTCTTTTATATGAAAGGGCAATCAAAACTCACTATCTGAGCTAGTTAAAATGGGAATTATTTGAATGACATATTTCGTGATACTATAAATTCATAATTTCTTAGAAAATAGAATTATTAAGGCTGCTAACAAAATCTTTGCTGAAAGAGATATATAAAATGATATTTTATAAATAGTAAGGAATTATTAATAATTTATAGGCAATTACCCACATATTCATAGTCTTCAAAACTGAATGCTAGCTCATAAATTCTCAGGTCTAATACAATATTTTTATTTTAATCTTTGCCTAAGAAAACAGCCTTATGAAATAGATAGCTGTGATTCAGACTTCTTTGTTCCAAATTTTAAATGAGTATAATCAAAATTAAGGACTCATGATTAGAAAACTAATTTTAAAATTCTTTAAAAGCCACTCTATTATTAATAAATGTTACAATAAATGAGTTATATATGTCTTTTAAAAATATCTATTTTGAATCTATTCAGGATCATTTTTTTAAAGAATTCTGTAAGGCATAATAACATTTTTCTTGCCTTAATTGTTTCATGCATAGTGCAGTTAATCTGACAAAAGCCTTAGTTGTCATTCTGATGAATAAATTGATGCCTAGTTTGTTATATTTTTAGGTTAATAGGCAGTTGAAATTTTATGCATTCTTCTGAAGAAATTCATTTATTTAAGGAGTCATAGCATCCATGAATCTATATCTATATCTGGTTTCTGTATTTAAAATAAAATTTTCTATAGTTATACCAATATAAGAATTAAAATCAAAAGACATTAAATCTGAACAACAACATATTTATACATCTAGTTGCACCATAAAATATCTTAGGGACCTCTGAAAGTATAAAATAAAAGTGGGATCATATGAGCATGAACTATTTTTAAACTCAATACTAATTAAAATAATTTTGTATGTAGTAAAACAGATGATACATAGGAGTATTTACCCACCCACCCCCTTTGTTTATACAAATTCTTGCATCTAAAATTATTTATGGTATAACAATAAAATATAATAAGACTTGAGATACAAAGTCCAATGTCTATCTGTCTGGCTCTATGAAGCAAATTTAGTATTTATTTATTTATTTTTACATTTCTCCTTTTCCAAGTCATAAGGCTAGGTTATATGGTATTTATTCAATTTTTTTCATTTAGCTAATTGAAAATAGGCTCTAACTATATATAATAGTTGTATTTGATGAAAGGAAATTTGTAGTGAAAATATGTTTTCACTTGCCTTTTATCTGAGGATTCTGGGGAGAGTTCTCACTGTACCTGATGACAATGTTTAAGGAAATGTGTTTTGGGTTTCTTCTTTTGGAAATAATAACAGACTGGCAAGTAATGCTATTATTATAATTAACATGATATGTGAGACTTAGAGATCCATTAAAAACTTCTAAGCCCTAGTTTCACACCTGTATTATGATGATGTCACCATTCCTATCTTATAGGATTGTTATGAGGACCACTCAAGATAAATATAGGGATTTTTTTCCTGTACTATAATGCACCATGTAAATATATGGAAAGGCACAAATATAAGAAAACCTTGCTTCACTGAGATTTAGTTTCCTCATTTTATAAAGTATTAAATTTTTCATGAATAATTATTGGTTCTACAATTCTATTCTAACTTATTTTAAAAGTATATTGCTCATTATTTAATGACTAGATTAGTTATCATTACTAATAAACAGTGACTAAAATATTGGACATACCATTATTAATGTAAATAAGAAAGGAAAAAATTATTGATATACTTACATTGTCAAACAGTTTACCATATAAATTACAACTTATGTTCCATTATTGGACAGATCGCTAAAGTAAATTGAGTGATTTCAGAAAGCTAAAATATCATGGATAAATTTATGTTATAGCTATACAAAACTGAGTTTCAGTCAGTGTCATCTATATAAACACCTGAAAACAAAAATAGATAATTACATAAATAAGAGCATATCTTTAAAAAAAGAGTTTGTTGGAATTTTGGTAGTGGTTTCATCTTTACTTTAATGTTATTCTAAGGCTTTGTTTCTCTTGCTATGTCTTTTAAATCAGAATTTGAGTGTTTAGATTCTATGTTCAAAAACCTCAAACTCCAATTCTTTGAATTAACTCATAGGAGAACAATTTCAGGGAGTTATGACTTTCAGTTCACATAGACAAATATCCTCCCGTGATCCTGAATATATACATACTAGTTTGTTCCTTCACAATCAAAGCATATATGAAAAAACTGAAAAAAAAAAGTCAAGCAATCTATCCAATACTATGGGCTAGTTAGAGTTAGAAATCTTTGCTTTAAGATATACAGGAAGTGAAACTACAACCAAAGCCAACATATAATCCCTAGGCCCTCATAAATAAGCAGATTATAAAAAGTATAATTGAAATCCTATAGTAATATAGTTAATTATGGTGTACATTTCATTATACCATGCATTAAATGCATATTTGCAGGGCCGGCTGGATAGCCCAGTGGATAGGGTGCCAGCATACCACATGGGAGGCCCCGGGTTCGGTTCCAGGGGACCTCTCCTAGCGGGCAGACTGCCTTGAGAACGGCAAGCCGCCATGGGCGGGCCAGAGCCGCCGTGGGCAGGGAAAGAAGCTGCCACAGACAGGGCAAGAGCCGCCACGGGCAGGGCAGGTCACCCACGAATGGAGCGCAGCCAGCCACCCGCGAACTGAAAGCCGGTCGTGAATGGAAGCAGAAGCCGCCCACAAGCGGAGAAAGATGTGCCTGCACAGTGACCAGTCTCGGCGTGGTGCCGCAGTGGGGGGAAGGGGAGATATGTAATAAAATAAATAAATCTTTAAAAAAAAATAAAAATAAAAAAATAAATGCATATTTGCAATTGATAATTATTTTTTCCTGTTAAGTCTTGGTGTTCCATGAATGGTATTTAATGCAGTACATGGCTTCTTTTGCTTTTTTTTTTTCTTTTTTGACTGTCATTCTTAAAATACATTTTTTCTTTTCCCAAGTAACAAGTGATACCTTGTAAAATGTTAGCAATATCTCCTTTCTTTTCTTGGATTTCCTGTTGGCTCTATCCACTCAGATTGTCAATTATCCCTGCTAATTGTCTGCCCTTCCAACTAGAGGGAATAAATTAGTACGTAGTCTTCTTGTACATAATTGTACTATTTTTATTTTTTCACGGTGTGGAATCAAAAACAGTGGTTCTATCTTTGGACTATCAATTACATGAATCTTGAAAAAGAAAAGTTTTTGGTGTAAAGTGTTAAAACAGAATGGCAACTGATCTATGGTGGAAAAATCGGAAGAGTCATTGTCAATCTGGAGAATTGGGATTGGGTAGAGGTTGACTGGTAAAGGGGTAGAAAGAAATTTTGGTTTAATGGTAAAGTGCTATATCTCTACACAGAATTGGGCTTACACAGTTGAATAAATTTCTCAGTGATTGTTCCTTGATATTTTACATTTTATTTTATGTAATATTTTCCCCAGAAAACAAAACCATAAACAAACATTGAATTCTAGTTAATGATATGCATGATGAATAATTCAGGGAGAGTTATACTGATGTCTGCAATTTATTTAAACTCTTCAGAAAATAAGATAGACCAATGGATGAACAGAGGAATATATAGATTTTTAGATATCAGACAAAGCAATGGTAGAATATATGTATTGTTCATTATAAAATTATTTCAAATTTCATGCATGTTGGAAAATATTCAAAATAATTTTGAAAAATAGTTATTGGAACAAATTCTACTTTGGTCCTTTGGCATGACCATAAGTTTTGTGTATCTCAGTAAGAATAAGGTATATTGTTAAACTTTTCTAACTTTGATGGATAGAACTTAGTATTTTTTAATATTTATTTTTTTTTTGCTAAAATATTTTATGAAAATTTATCAGGAGAAAGTTTTCCACAATCACTGCTTACCAACAAATTTATGCCTTTTGACCCATCACAGAAAATCTACATATCGTTAATTTGTATAATATAATAATAAAATGGAATATTTTCAAAGTGAAATTTAAGGCCTTTATTGCCGGACAGGAAAGGCATTATAGATAGCTGCAGAGAAGCTGCAGAGAAAGTCAAAGACCAAACCAAAAATGTCCTGTGAGGAAGTTTCCATCAGGAAGCTCGTTCAAAATGATTATTTTTAGATTATGATTACGCCTCTGCCCTATTTGTATTAGCATTTGCCTGATATGCCATTGTTTTGTATTTAACTTTTAAATTTTGCTGTTATTTATTTTAGATATGTCTCATTTTGCTAGCATCTCATTGGAAATTGGTTAATCTGCAATTACCTATTTTTCAATGTAAAAATTTCATTTATATGTATGAAAAGATATTTGTACAATATATCAAGCTATAAAGAAATATATTTAGTCTTAGTCTCTAATCATACAATTAGAATAAACTTATTAAATTTTCTTTGTCAAAAATGATCCATGCTTTTATCT
>PVKH010046610.1:0-10379 GCA_004027955.1 Chaetophractus vellerosus | reverse complement strand
CTACAACAAAGCTTCTAGAGCTAATAAATGAGTTCAGTGGGGGAATTCCTGCCTTGCCTGTAGAAGGTCTTTGGTTCAAGTCCCAGTACCTCCCTACGAGAAGGAATCCAGGGAGAGATAAGGCATACAGCTAGCAACTTACGATAGGGAAATTACAGACTCGGTTTCTGTTGTTTAGTTTTATGGTTTTTTGGATTTCCCCCCCTTTTCCTTTATTTTATTCACTAAAACTGGATACAACATCTATGGAGGGCAGGCTGCAGGGTGATTAATTGATGAGCGCCAGCAGCCTGAGAAGGTTCCTAGGGACGTAAGAGGGAAGGCTGTTTTTCCTGGGTTCTTTGTTGCTGTTTTGTTTCTTGTTTGTTCTTTTCCCTTTTTCCTTCTTTTTGCCTTTTACTTATTTTTTCAACCTTCTTTGTTTCTCTTTTTTTCCTTCATTTTTCTGTCTTCTGTCTTCTGTTGCTTCTCTTTCATTCTATCACTTCTTATTTGGTCTTCATTTATTCTTTTGTGCTCTCTCTCCTTTTTTTCCCCTTCTATTCTCTTCTCATCTGTCCAGCCTTTTAATTCATTCTATTTTTTCTCTTTTGTTCCTTTTTTATTTTTTCTGTTCCACCTCTTTTTATACTTATTCCTTTGTATTTTTTATGATTTTTACCCATATTACTTAGTTTCCTAGCTCTTGTGTGGTTCCTCTTCTACCTTTTTTGTATTATTATTACTATTATTCTTTTTCTCTTCTTATCTCCTTCCTTTTCTCTAGTCCTAATTATTTTTTCAAGGGAACACAGACAAATGCAAGCATTAGAATAAGAGGAACCAAGTATCAAAAAGTAAACTTACCACACAAAAAAACCAACAAAATAAAAGCCTAGAGTAGAAAGTCAAGCTAACCAACCAAATAAGCCCATAAAGATAAACAGATGCCTAGACACCAACAAAAAATTACAAGCCATACCAAGAAGCAGGAAGACATGTCCCAGTCTAACAAACAAACTAAAAAATAGGAGGAGATGCAGAATGTGGAACAACTAATCAAGGATGCCCAAAAAAATATCATGAATCAACTTAAGGAAGTGAAGGAAGAGATAAAGGATATTAAGAAGACACTGGGAGAACGTACTGAAGAAACTGTAAACATTCATAGAAAGATAACAGATCTGATGGTGATGAATGGCACAATGCAAGAAATCAAAAATACACTGGAAGCACATAACAGCAGATTTGAACAGGCAGAAGAAAGAATCAGTGATGTTGAAAACAATATATCTGAAATCATACGGATAGTAGAACAGATAAATAAAAAACACAAAAAAATCAGCAGGGATTTAGGGATTTGAATGGCAACAGGAAACACACAAACATACACATTATATACATCCCAGAGGGAGAAGAGAAGGGAAAGGGGGCAGAAGAAGTATTAGAGGAGATAATGGCTGAAAATTTCCCAATGCTTTTGAAGGACATAGATGTACATGTCCAGGAAGCACAGTGCACCCCAAACAGTATAAATCCTAACAGGCTTACCTCAAGACATATACTTATAAAATTGTCAAATGCTCAAGACAAAGATAGAATACCGAAAGCAGCAAGAGAAAAGAGATCCATCACATACAAGGGAAGCTCAATAAGAATAAGTGTTGATTTCTCATTTAAAACCATGGAGGCAAGAAGGCAGTTGTATGACATAAGATGCTAAAAGAAAAAACTTTCAGACAAGAATTCTGTATCCAGCAAAGCTGGCATTCAAACATGAGGGAGAGTTCAAAATATTCACAGATAAACAGAAATTAAGACAGTTTGTCAACAAGAAATCTGCCCTTCAAGAAATAACAAAGGGAGTTCTGCAGGTTGAAAGGAAAAAAACAGGAGAGATAGGGTTGGAGGACAGTGTAGGAAAGAAAATTATTGGAAAGAATAACTAAAGCATAAAAAGAGAAATAAAAATAACATATGGCATACATAAAGAAAATATGGTTAATGTAAGTAATTCCTTGACAGTAATAAAATTGAACTTCAATGGATTAAACTCTCCAATCAAGAGACACAGAGTGGAAGAATGGATAAGGAAATATGATCTATCTATATGTTGTCTACAAGAAACTCACCTTAGACCCAGGGACGCAAGGAGGCTGGAAGTGAATGGTTGGAAAAAATTTCACATGCAAACAATAATCAGAAAAAGGCAGGAGTAGCTATACTAATATTGGACAAAATAGACTTTAAATGCAAAACTACTGTAAGAGACAAAGAAGGACAGTATATATTAATGAAAGGGGTAATCTATCAAGAAGAAAGAATCATCATAAACATTTATGCACCTAACCAGGGAGCCTCAAAATATATAAGGCAAACATTGGAAAAACTAAGTGGAGAAACAGATGTCCCTACAATTATAGTGGGGGACTTTATTACACCATTATCATCATTACACAGAACATCTCGACAGAGGATCAATATAGAAGCAGAGACATTGAATAATACATTAGAGGATCTGGACCTAATAGATATACACAGAACATTACACCCAAATACAGTGGGATATACATTCTTCTCAAGGGCACATGGATCCTTCTCCATGATAGACCACATGCTAGGATACAGAACAATTCTAAATAAATTCAGAAATATTGAAATTATACAAAGTAATTTCTCTGGCCACAAGGGAATGAAGCTGGAAATCAGTAAGGGGCAGAGAAGCATAAGGCACAAAGATATGGAAGCTAACACACTCTTAGACAATCATTGAGTCAAGGAGAAAATTGCAAAAGAAATCAGTAACTACCTTGAAACAAATGAAAATGACAACACAATGTATCAAAACCTATGGGATGCAGCAAAAGCCGTGCTGAGAGGGAAATTCATAGCCATTAACATTAAAAAAGAAGAGCTAAAATCAAAGACCTAACTGCACACATGGGGGAATTAGAAAAAGAACAGCAAACTAACCCCTAAGCAAGTAAAAAGAAGGAAATAACAAAGATTAGAGCAAAGGTAAGCGAAAGAGAAAATAAGGAAACACTAGAAAAAAATAAAACCAAAAGCTGGTTCTTTGAGAAGATTAATAAAATTGACAAACCTTTGACTCCCGGGGATGGGCCTCCCTGACACTGAGGGATTACTACCAAGTACCAACTAGTAATGCAACTGGAAAAAGACCTTGACCAAAAGAGGGAAAAGGTAAAGACAAATGAGTTTATATGGTTAAGAGACTTCAAAGTGTGTCGGGAGGTCATTCCAGAGGTTTCACTTATGCATGTCTCAGCAGGATCTCATTGACTGCCAAAGTGAATATTGCCTCAAATAGTGGGGCTCCTGGGGCTCTGGACTTGAATCTCAACAGATATGCAACACCTAATCTCCAGTTCATTGGACTCACCCAGGACAACTAACAAGGAGATGATGATGGACAATGACCATCTCAAGGAACAGAGAGAGTCTGCAACTACAAGCAAGATAGTCCCATCCATCTGCCCCATGGGATCAAAGCTCCCTTTCAATTAGAGGTGGAGTGGGCATCACTACCCCAGAAACCTCAGGATTGGGGAATGAACAATTGACTAGAGTAGACTTACTGTTATTCTACTATAGACTTATTGTGATTCTAACAATGAAAGCAATTTATCATTGATGTGGAGGCAGTGGCCACCAGAGGTTCTGAGGGGAGGGGGAGGAAAAATATGTGTACTATGGGGGCATTCCCGGGACTTGGGAATTGTCCTGAATGACATTTCAATGACAGATACAGGTCATTATATGTCTTGTCATAACTTACAAAATTGTGTGGGGGAGAGTGTAAACTACAATGTAAACTATAATCCATGCTTAGTGGCAATGCTCCAAAATGTGTTCAATAATTGTAACAAATGTACCACACTAATGAAGGATGTTGTTAATGTGGGAAAATGTGGGAGGGGTAGGGAGTAGGGCCTATGGGAATCCCCTATATTTTTTATGTAACATTTATATAATCTAAGTATCTTTTTTTAATTTAAAAAGTATAAATAAAACCTGCTACAAAGCTACAGTAGTCAAAACAGTGTGGTATTGGCATAAGGATAAATAGAACAATGAATTAGAATTGAGAGTTCAGAATTAAGCCTACAAATTTCTGGCCAATTGATTTTTAACAAGGGTACTAAGTCCACTGAACAGGGAAAGGAATAGTGTTGGGAAAACTGGATATCCACAGATAAAAGAATGAAATTGGACCCCTACCTCACAGCATATAAAAATTAATTCAAAGTAGATCAATGACTCAAATATAAGAGCTAAAACCATAAAACTCTCGAAAGAAATTATAGGGGAATATCCTCAGGACCTTGTATTATGTTATTGAATACATAGGTATTATGCTATCAAAACCATCAGTAATAAAAGAAAAATTAGATAAATTGGACTTCTTCAAATTAAAACCTTCTGTGCTTCAAAGAACATTAGAAAGAAAGTGAAAAGATCATCTGAAGAGTGGGAGAAAATAGTTGCAAATCATATATCTGATAAGGACTTAATTTCCAGCATATGTAAAGAACTCCTACAACTCAATAACAAACAGCATAATTTAAAAATGGGCAAAAGAATTGAATATTTTTCCAAAGATGAAAAGATGCTCAACATCATTAGCCATTAAGGAAATGCAAATCAAAACCATATGAGATACCACATCATACGCACTAGGATGGCTATTATTGGAGAAAAAGAAAAGAAAAGAAAGAAAATAACTAGGACTAGCAAGGATGCAGAGAATTAGGAATGGTCGTACAATGTTAGTGGGAATGTAAAATTGAGCAGCCTCTGTGGAAGTGAGTTTGGCGGTTCCTCAGGAAGTTAAACAAAGAATTGCCATATGACCTGGCATCCCACTTCTAGCTATATACCCAAAAGAAATGAAAATAGGAACATGAACACATATGTACATCAATGTTCACAGCAGCATTATTCACAATTGCCAAAAAGTAGAAGAACCCCAAGACTACGTCAACAGATAAATGGATAAACAAAACATGGTGTATACATACAATGGAATATTATTCGGCCATAAAAAGGAATGAAGTTCTGATACATGCTACAACATAGATGAACTTTGAAGACATCATTTGAATGAAATAAGCCAGACACAAAAAGACAACATTATATGATTTCGTTTATATAAAATACCTAGTTTCATCAAATTCATAGAGACAGAAAATAGATTACAGGTTACCAGGGGCTGAGGAGAGGAGAGTGGCAAGTTATTAATCAATGAGTACAATGTTTCTGTTTGAGGCGATGAAAAAGTTTTGGTAATGAATGATGGTGATGGTAGCAAAATATTGTGAATATAATTAATATCACTGAATTGTACACATTAAAGCAGTTAAAACAGGAAATTTGGTGTTGTATAAATGTTACCACAATAAAAATTTTAAAATTATAAAAAATTTTAAAGTGTATCTTGGACTCTATAAACAATCACATTCAATAATAAAAGAAGGAGAAGGAGAAGGAGAAGGAGAGGAAGGAGAGGAAGGAGAGGAAGGAGAAGGAGGAGAAGAAGAAATAAAAGCTTTCGTTCATTTAACATGTAGTAAATATTTACTGTGCCCAGTTAGGTGTCAATCACTGTGCTTTTAGTGGTAGAATATTTCTTAATACACCAATATCAGCTGAAGCAGATTAAAAGGAATTGTAAACAGGTTATGTATAGTTTTAGACCTTAGAATCTGATATCTAAAGTGCTGCCTATGTCCATTCTATTGAATATGAAAGAAGATTAGTCTCTAGGTGGAACCAATTAGCTGAGATTTCTTAGGTTCATGCCTTTGGAACATGATAAGAATAAATATAAAAGGTCTTTCTGGAAAACTCCGGTGGGAACAAACAGCAATCTGCTGAACCAAGCTGCTCCTCAACTCCTTGCACCCATCATCAGCTGAGGCTTCCGCTTTTATTTCCACCACTATAACCACTTTTGTAAATGAGGTGTTTGTGCCAATGTGTGGAGAAAAACATTATAAACCAGTAAGTGTTTCTAACATCTATACTTGGAGCCAATTGTAACCAAGTACTTTATTTCAAAGGGAGACCCATCAAACATAACTGAGTGTGGCCAGGCAAAGATAGAAATAAGGTTTCCTCAATTTCAAAGAGTTAGAAAGAGAGAGGAATTACATCTGCAGACCAGCTTCTCAAATAAACCTAGTAACCACCATGCAAGGCAGACAAGAATAACATAACTAGGCTTACTCTGCATTATAATGTGTATGTGTTTGTATTTTGTTGGGTATGGAATAGTTACCTTCATCCTTATGCCACAAAAAATAAATCCTGTTCCCTCAAATTGATCTTTAATAGTTTCGTTGAAAATTGTATCTATGGGAATAAAATACTGTGTGACTGACTGCAGTAAAAAGGGAAGAGAAACTTTTCTGATGGTTATAAATAGATTCTAGATCATTATTCATTCTGTTTCATCTGTCATTCTCTCTAGTGAGCTAAACAATTCCCTTAAACAATCTCAAATAAATAATTTCCTGTCAAGGAAATTTTACCTCTAGGAATATCAAGTTTTCCAATTACTCATTTATACCTAAAGCTAATTCAAACCCAGCACAATAAAAGTACTATATTGATATACTGCAGAAAAGTGTTCAAATATACAATATCTGTTTTTGCTGTGACAGTATACTTTTTACCAAGTGATATAATTAAATTCCTCAAATAAGTGTTATCTGTGAAACAAAAGTTTCTATTGTTTAGCAATGAGAAATTAACCAATCTTATCAAATATTCTAAATCATTTGCAAGACACACTACCAAATTCAATAAGTGGCTGTAGATTTAAATCAGTACTTTGGAAATGTTTCTCAATTGTTATTATTTTACAATAATTAATTGACTGCCCCAGAAATTTTGCAATTTCACAATTAACAAAGCATTTCCAAGTACGTTATTTTCTTTTTATTTTGAAACTCAGAAGACTTTGTGAGTTATTATTATTCCCACTTTCATTTGGGAAGACTGACATGTTAAATGGCTTTCCAAACCCAAATTGTAATAACTAGAAGAGCCAGGATATAAGGCCAGTTCTCTTGACTCCTAGTCCAGCAAAATTTTAGCAATTGTGTTCCACTAGTATCTGTAAAGTTCGTTGGTTCGTTGGTTCATTCGTCCGTTCATTCATTCATTCATTCATTCCCAGGTCTCTTGCATTGTGCCAGGAACCGTGGCATAGTTTTGAAAAAATATATTGTGAACCTAGAATTCTACGATAACTAAACTACACCACGCGTGAAGGTGAGGCAGGAGACCACCGCCGCTGAGCGCCCGCCTGCTTGGCCCAGGCCACCACCTCCCACCACGCAACCTTGGCTCTGGGCGCCTCCCACTGGCGGGGAGGTCTGCGCCAAGAGAAACAAACAAACAAAACGGGCAGCAGAGGTGACTGCAGCCCTGATGGTGCTAAGGCCATGCTGTTGGCTGTCCTGTCCAGCTGGCACAGGGAGCCGGATCAGGTGGTGGCGGCTTATGGCCTTCTAGCCTTGGGGACGTCCGTGTGGACTCGGCTAGGGGCCCGTGCCCTTTTCCTGGTTTCCTGGCTGGTGTTAGTTGCTCTTCCCATGTCCTCCCCTTTCAGCACTGGAGAGCAGGAGACGCTTTGCCTTTTTCTGGTTGTTGCAGCGCTTCTTGGGCCCCTTTGGCCTGGGTGGTCACAGTTTGTTGTGTTGCCTCTGCGAGTGTCACCTGCAGGGCCTGGGAGTTCTGGGGATCCTGCCCGGAATCGGTGTGCCGGATGCAGTCACGCCGGGAAGCCCAGGAGAAGCTGCTCTGCCGGGACGGGACGTCGGGCTGTGCCCCAGGCCCTCCAGTTCAGAAGGGTCCTTTTCATCGTGGTGGCCTCTATCCTGCAGTCTATGGCAGAGCTGCAGGTCTTGACGAGTGGGACGGCGACCACTTACTTAAAATATGAGTTCTGAAAGACAGAGAGTTGGACTAGAGGCAGCAGTAATTTCTTTCTTTCTCATGAGAAAGGCCACACCGAGACCAGGCTAAAGGAAGTGGGCAAGTGGGCGGGATCAGTGCAAGAACAAAGATTATATAGTTCCCCTGAGCAATGTCCCATTTCCCTCCCCCCCCCCAGCCTTACCCACCTCCCATTGGCTGGGAGTTGTGGGATTACAATTTTAGGGGTGAAAATGAACCCAATCCTAAGGCAAAGAGTGTAAGGGTAAGTTCTCAGTGTCCAAGTTCATCCCCTTTACTGATGTGGGTTATTGGGGAAGTGACTCGAACAAGAATGGGGGACGAGTAGATAAGCGGGAACAGGGAAAAGTTCTGAAAAGAGGCCACCTAGAACGTGGGAGGGTTAGATAAGTGGGAATGGGGAAATCAGTTTGAGAAGAGGCCACCCTTTGTTCTCGTTCTCTCAGAGTTGACGGAAACACTTCTGCGCTGTGAGGCTTTGCTTATTTACTGGCGTTCCCTGCTTACATGGCTTATACGTTTTGACCAGTTTTTCCACATGGGTTTTGGGCTTCCTATTATCTCCAGCAGCATTCTCACCTCCCTCCAGGGTCTGGGAACACCTTCTATTTATGTATTATTTATGGTTGAGGAATTCAGAAAAGAGCCAGTGGAGAACACGGATGATACTGTCTGCAATTTAATGGCACTTCCCACCAGCTGCAGTTGTGCGGTGCCCTGTGCAGCCCAGAGACCATCTCTGGTGAATGGATAGTGATGGGCTCAAAGATCACCTTCGTCGATTCCTACTGTAATGTTGGCTTCCGGCCCATGGCGGGTGGAAGAGTTTTCTTCTCTGCAAGGATGCTGTGAATAAGACAAAATCATTACCCATTGCTCCTAAGGAGCAGCTGGGGAAACAATGATGTTCGTGCCGTATGGTATCGGGCCATGAGCTCGGCTGTGATCACTCCTTGCAGTGATGTCTTCCAGGCAGGCTGTATGTTCAGGGGGCCTCTGCTCTCTGCCACTGCACCCTTGAACTCCCAGCTTCCAGGATTGGGACCTGAGCCAGTTCTACAGCCTAGTGCTGGAGCTGAGCAAAACACTGTGCTCCAGGAAGCTACTGAACCCCCAGATCAAGAGCATCCCAGAGGGACGAGGACACAAGAAAGTACTAGTGACAGTAATGAACACATTGCCAGGAGATCAGAAAGCCAGGAAGAGACTTTGACCCTGGGGAATAGCCTCTCATAGCAAAAGGTGAAGCATGTCCTGCTGAGGTCAGCCTAGAAGTAAAGGAGTAGCAACGACACTTTGATATTCTGGAGGAGTCATTAAGTCAAGGTGCAGCTCATGCTCAAATCTGGGGAATATAGGAGCTGATTAGGCAGGAAACTGACATTCCAAGGATAATCCGGGAAATACTTTCAGTAGAGACCACCCGCTCTCGTCCCCTGGACAATGTATGCTGATCAAAATGCATGCGTATATTCTAGGATTGTGTTGCTGAGGTTTGCCAAGAAAATTCAACCCCAGCAACTTCAGAAACTGCCCCTGATTGTAAGGGATAAATAGAATCATATTTGAGTATTTGAAAGGGGCGAAGGAAAGGAGGATAAAGAGCATAAGGACAGCTTAAAGTGGAACAGAAATGCCACTTTCCATGGGACAGGATCATTCTTGTGATGAAGTGTGAGTACTTACCCGCCCTTTTCTCCACCCTCTTTTCTCTCAATTAATTGGAGCTCAGTCAGGTGATTATTGAGTTTTGTACAGCACTGAAGTGAAATCAAAGGTGTAAAAGCATTGATTGTATGCGATGAAGCATACTCTAGGGGAGGGCTGGGTGGGCACTTGGGCTTGCCGTGCATTCATGAAATCTGAGACTCTTAACTTCACCATGATTTTTATGTATATGAAACTTGTCTTAATATATCATATACTGTGCTGGCCCTGTTAAATAAGCTAAAACTCTAATGAACACTTTGGAGTCCAAAGTGGGAAGGACTTGAGGGCAGTGATAAAGGCCACGGGTGTTCTTTCCAAGCCTGTGTAATGTTTAATTTTTGCAGCCAAATCAAAACAGTGCTTGGAGATCCAGCAAGATGGCGCTGGTTTAAGTGGGCACTCAACAGCTCTCTCACAGGGAACGGCTGAGAAGGAGCAAGATCCTGCCTGAGTGAGCTGTTTTGGGAACCCACGGAGCAGGAGGCTTCAGAGCATCAATCTGGAGGGAACTGGACAAAGATAAAAAGCCCAAGGGAAAACCGTGAGTTTCTTGCCCCGTGGCTGGAAATGACAGGCGGCTAAGACCCACCCTCAAGTACAAAGCTGCTGCGAACCCCCTGATTCCCACCAGCCACCAAGTGAGAGGGAGCATTCTCCTGGAGTAAGAGGGTTCTGGTGAAGGGTGGAGACAGGTTTCCTTTCTG
>PVKH010046609.1:0-10379 GCA_004027955.1 Chaetophractus vellerosus | reverse complement strand
GGTCATGTGAGAGAATTTTATAAAATCTCATACTATTTACAGATATTGCCTGTCAATTCTGTTTCCCTAGAGAACCCTGACTAATACAGCTTGGTACTAGGAGTGGTTCTTGAGAGACAGAATCATAAACATGGGATTTCTGAAGTGGTTCTGGGAGTTTTGCAATTGGCTCTCTACTCTAATTGGACTCAAAGGAACTAAGACTCCCTTTCCAATAAACAAGAGGCCACTAACAGTCCATGGTGTGAGTTGGCAACGGAGATATGCAAAATATCACCACTGGATTCCTCCACTTCCATGCTTATAAGAGGCAAGGAACTAGGTGAGAGTGTTTTCAACACCTTAATAGAATTTTGTGGAATCAAAAGGTACAATGATGCTGGCTGCCTCCTCCTAGATACTCTGGATACAGTTACAAAAGAAAGGGATGAGCTAAAGCCTTCAAATTTGCAATTTAAATGCTGCATGAATGATGTGAAAGTTTCTATGTGTGCTCTGGAAGAAAATCTTGTTTCATGTAGCCACAGACTTGAGATCTCTGAAAACCAGACTCAGAGTCTCATTGTACAAGTATCAGAGTTACAAAGGAAATTAAACTCTCAACCTTGCATGGTGTCTGCTGTTAAAGTGAAGGCATTGATTGGAAAGGAGTGAAACCCTGAGGATTGAGATGGAGACAAATGTGTTGATGATATCCGTGGGGACAATGGAACCATAAATTCTGCTGAGACTTTGCCAGATAAACCTGTGATGGCCTGCCTCAAGGAATCTGGATCTCTTTCCAGCCCTGAGATGGGTACCAGCCAAACTAAAGCCTGCACTGCCCAACCTCCACCCTGCCCAGAGGAATCTGCTTTCTAACCCCTGCTTGAAGAGGTTAATCCAGTCTCAGCAGATGAAAATACAAAGGAATACCCTGAAGTCAGTAGCTTGCAAGGCATTTCTAATCCTTCTCCTTACCCATCTCTACCACCCCTCTTCTCTTTGAGACCTATTACTAGACTAAAATCATAACAAGCCCCCAAAGATGAAGTACAAAGTGTGACCCATGAGGAAGTATCCTATATTCTAGAATAACTGCTTGAGTTTTTCAACTTATAAAGACAGAAATCAGGAGAATATGTGTGGGAATGGATATGGGATAATGGTGGAAGGGATATAAAGTTGGATCAGGCTAAATTTATTGATATGGGCCCGCTAAACAGAAATTCTAGAGTCAATGCTATAGCTTGAGGGGCTAGAAAGGGTTCTAACAGTTTGTGTGGGTGGCTGACTGAAACATGGACCAAAAGACGGCCTAGAATGTTTGAGGGTGAGATGCCTGATTTACCTGGTATACAGTAGAAGAGGGAATTCAGAGGCTTAGAGATATTGGAATGCTAGAATGGATTTACCATTTAAGACTTGCCCACCCACACCAGAAATGTCCTGAGGACACACCTTTAACCAGGACTGTGAGGAATAAATTTGTAAGACTAACTACATGTTCCCTTGAAGAGTTCTGTGTTTGCTCTTCTCTGTAGTCCAGATATTACTGTAGGAACTGCTGTAATGGAACTATAGTCCTTAAACATTATGGGGATGAACGGCTCTTGGGCTGGTAAAAGTTAAGTATCAGCAGTTAATCACCAAAGACAAGGAGGGTGGGGCTATTGAAATGAAAGGCAGACTAAAAGCAGGAACCAAAAGAGTCTGAGTTGGGAGTGGATATGGCTCAAGCAGTTGGGCACCTGACTCCCACATAGGAGGTCCCGTGTTCAGTTCCCAGTGCCTCCTAAAGAAGCTAAACAGAAAACCAGCAGATAATGAGCTGATGCCACAAAACTGATGCAACAAACTGACACAATGAGCTGACACAACAAGGAGACACAATGAGCAGGGAGCAGATGTGGCTCAAGTGATTGGGCACCCACCCACCTTCCATGTGGGAGGTCCTGGGTTCAGTTCCCAGTGCCTCCTAAAGAAGATGAGTAGACACAGTGAGCAGACACAATGAATAGATAGATGAAGGAGCCATCTTGGGAGGGTGAGGAAGAAAAATAAATAAATACTTTTTTTTTTTTTTAAAAGAGTCTGAGTTGCATAGAGCTATGGCATTGGCTAAAAGATCATGGAGTACCTAGAAGTGAAATACATGGGCAGTCTACTAAATTCCTACTTGATCTGTATAAGCAGAAGAGTTCTAGGTCAAGTGGACAAAACCGTAACTCAAATTACAGACACAGAGAATCACAGCTTCTTAATCAATTCCCAGACTTGAGACAGTTTACAGACCCAGAGCCCCTTGAATGAGAAGAAGGCCAGGTCCCCTTCAGGAAGGATCCTGTTACTCTGCCAAAAACATATACTGTTAATCTTCCTCCCAGCTTTCCCCAAGGAGACCTGTGGCCATTTACCAGAGTAATTGTGCACTGGGGAAAAGGAAATGATCAGGCATTTTGGGGATTATTAGATACTGGCTCAGAAGTGATATTAATTCCAGGAGACCGAAAACATCACTGTGGCCCACCAGTCAGAGTAGGGGCTCATGGAGGTCAGGTGATTGATGAAGTTTTAGCTCAGGTTTGTCTCACAGTGGGTCCAGTGGGTCCCCGGACCCATTCTGTGGTTATTTCCCAAGTTTCAGAATGCATAATTGGAATAGACATACGCAGTAACTGGCTGAATCTCCACACTGGATCCCTGACTTGTAGAGTAAGGTCTATTTTGGCAGGAAAGGCCAAGTGGGAGCCACTAGAACTACCCCTACCTAACAAAATAGTAAATCACAAGCAATACCGGATTCCTGGAGGTATTGCAGAGATTACTGCCACCATCAAGGATTTGAAGGATGCAGGGGTGGTGATTCCCATCACATCCCCATTCAACTCTCCTATTTGGCCGGTGCAGAAAACAGATGGATCTGGGAGGATGACAGTAGATTATCGTAAATTTAACCAGGTGGTGACTCCAATTGCAGCTGCTGTCCCAGATATAGTATCATTGCTTGAGCAAATCAACAATTCCCCTGGTACCTGGTATGCAGCTTTCAGCTGGCAAGGCCAGCAGTATACCTTCACTGTCCTGCCTCAGGGGTATAGTACCTCTCCAGTCATATGTCATAATACTGTCCACAGGGACCTTGATCATGTCTCCCTCCCACAAGACATCACACTGGCCCATTATATTGATGACATCATGTTGATAGGACCTAGTGAGTAAGAAGTAACAATAACTCTAGACTTATTGGTAAGGCATTTTTGTGAGAGGATGGGAGACAGGTTTTCTTGTAACTCAGTAAATGGGCTAGAGTAGCACACCAAAACCTGCTAGTTTTGATTGGGGACCAGAACAAAAGGAGGCCCTGAAACAAGTCCAGGCTGCTGTGCAAGATGCACTACCTTTGGGTCATATGATCCAGCAGATCCAATGGTGCTGGAAGTGTCAGTGGCAAATAGAGATGCCATCTGGGGCCTTTGCAGGACCCTATAGGAGAATCACAATGCAGAACCTTAGGATGTTGAAGCAAAGCCCTGCCACCCTCTGCAGATAACTACTCTCCTTTTGAGAAACAACTTTTGGCCTACTACTAGGCCTTAGTACAGACTGAATGCTTAACCATGGGCCACCAAGTTACCATGAGACCTGAGTTGCCTATCATTAGCTGGGTATTGTTTGACCCACTAGACCATAAAGTTGGGCATGCACAGCATCACTCCTTAATAAAGTGGAAGTGGTATATATGACATAGGGCTTGAGCAGGTGCTGAAGGCACAAGTAAGTTATATGAGGAAGTAGCTCAAATGCCCACGGTCGCCACTCCTGCCATGTTACCTTCTCTTTCCCAGGCCACAGCTTAGCCTCTTGGGGATTTCCTTACAATCAGTTGACTGAGGAAGAGAAAACTCGGGCCTGGTTTACAGATGGTTCTGTATGATATGCCGGTACCACCGGAAAGTGGACAGCAGCAGCACTGCAGCCCCTTTCTGGGACATTCCTGAAGGACAGTGGTGAGGATATATCCTCCCACTGGGAGGAACTTTGAGCAGTGCACCTCGTTGTTCATTTTGCTTGGAAGAAGAAATGGCTAGAGGTGTGTTTGTACATTGATTCATGGGCTGTTGCCAATGGTTTGGCTGGATGGTCAGGGAACTGGAAGGAACATGATTAGAAGATTGCTGACAAAGAAGTCTGGGGAAGAGGTGTGTGGATAGACCTTTCTGAGTGGGCAAAAAACATGGAAATGTTTGTGTCCCACATGAATGCTCACCAGAGGGTGACTTCAGCAGAGGAAGATTTTAATAATCAAGTGGATAAGATGACCTGCTGTGTGGCTAATGCTCAGTCCCTTATCCCAGAAACTCCTGTCATTGCCCAATGGGTTCATGAACAAGTGGTCATGGAGGTAGGGATGGAGGTTATGCATGGGCTCAGCAACATGGATTTCCCCTCACCAAAGCAGACTTCGCTACAATCACTGCTGAGTGCCCAATATGCCAGCAGCAGAGACCTATACTGAGCCCCTGATATGGCACCATTACCCAATGTGATCAGCCTGATACCTGGTGGCAAGTTGATTACATTGGACTATTTCCATCATGGAAGGGGCAGCGATTTCTTTTAACTGGAATAAACACATACTCCAGATATGGGTTTGTGTTCCCTGCATGCAATGCTTCTTCCAAAACTACCATACATGGACTAACTGAATGTCTTGTCCACTGCCATGGCATTTCACCAACACTACTTGTGATCAAAGAACCCATTTCTCAGAAAATGATGTGTGGGAATGGGCACATGCTCATGGAATTCACTGGTCTTACCATGATCCTCATTATCCTGAAGCAGCTGGATTGAAAGAATGGTGGAATGGCCTTTTGAAGACTCAATTATGGCATCAACTAGGTGGCAATACCTTGCAAGACTGAGGCAATGTTCTCCAGGAAGCTGTGTATGCTCTAAATCAGTGTCCACTTCCACTTCCAGGAATCAAGGGGTAGAAATGGGAGTGGTACCACACCCTAGTCCCCCTTTTCCACTAGGAAAATTTTTGCTTCCTGTCCCTGCAACCCTAAGTTCTGTTGGTCTACATGTCTTAGTTCCAAAAGGAGGACTGCTTCCACCAGGGAACAGAACAATGAATCCAGTGAACTGGAAGTTAAGACCGCCATCTGGCCACTTTGGGCTCCTTGTGCCTCTGAATCAACAGGCAAAGAAGGGAATTACTGTACCGGCAGGGGTGATTAATCCTGACTATCAAGGGGAAATAGGACTGCACCTACATAATGTGGGTAAAGAAGAGTTAGCCTGGAATACAGGACATCCTCTAGAGTGTTTCTTAGTACTGCCATGCCCTGTGATTAAAGTCAATGGAAATTGTAACGACCCAATCCAAGAAGGACTAACAATGGCCCAGAATCTTCAGGAGTGAAAGTTTTGATCACCCCACCAGGTAAAGAACCACAGCCAGCTGAGGTGCTTACTGAGGGTAACGGGAACACAGAATGAGTAGTGGAAGAAGATAGTGATATGGTGGGTGGAGATTCAAATAATAACCAAAGGAATATCAAATTCCCATCCTGGGGAGCTCTGCCACACTCTCTAATAGATCAGCAAGAATTCCCTGAGTACAGCAGCAAAGAGTAGTGAAGGAGGATGGTCCACTGACAGGCCCTTGATATTGATGACTGTTCGTATGTACCTTTACTCTTGAAGTTTAAACTTAGCCTAATATTACAGGGTGCCTAGGAGTTGCCTCCTGATAGCCTCCTTGTTGCTCAAATGTGGCCTCTCTCTAAGTCAAACTCAGCATATAAATACATTATCTTCTCCCCCAGCAAGGGACATGACTCCTGGGGATGAGCCTTCCTGGCACCAACGGATTACTACCAAGAACCAACTAGCAATGCACCTAGAAAAAGACCTGGACTAAAAGGGGGAAATGGTAAAGACTAATGAGTTTATATAGCTAAGAGACTTCAAAGTGAGTAGGGAGGTCAGTCCAGAGGTTATGCTTATGCATGTCACAGTAGGAGCTTTTTGACTGCCAAAGTAGATACCACCCCAAATAGTGGGGTTCCTGAGGGCTCTGGAGACATCCAGACACTACAGTCAGGGCAGATAGCTTAGGAGTTTGGTGCCTTGCCAGTGGGCTCTACTTTGGAATTCATGCTCCCCAGAGTGAAAGAGTTGGACTTAGTTATGGTTTCCCTACAAATGGCTCTTCTGTCCTTCTATTTGAACCTAAAATTAGTACTAGAGTTGGTAGGTGTACATCCAAGAGACTTAAATCATTGGGCTGTCCATGTGCCAGCTGGGCCCTGAATCTCATTGGAGTTGCAACACTTACTCTCCAGTTCATTGGTTTCACCCAGGACAAATAACATGGAGGTGATGATGAACAACTACCATATGAAGGAACTGAGAGTGTCTGCAACTGCAAGTAAGACAGTGCCACCCATTGGCCCTTTGGGACCACAGCCCCCTCTCAATTAGGACATTACCATCCCAGAATCCTCAGGATTGGGGAATGAACTATGGACTAAAGTAGACTTACTGGTATTCTACTATAGCCTTATTGTGATTTTAGCAGTGGAAGAAATTATATCAATGATGTGCAGGCAGTGGCCACTGGAGGTTCTGAGGGTAGGGAGAGGGAAAAACAGGTCTAAAATGGGGACATTTTTGAGACTTGGGAATTTTCCTGAATGACATTGCAATGACAGATACAGGCCATTATAAATCTTGCCATAACCTACAGAATTGTGTGTGGGGGAGAGTAAACTAAAATGTAAACCTTAATCCACACTTAGAGGCAGTGCTCCAAAATGTGTTGATCAATTGCAATGAATGTACCTCATTAATGAAGGACGTTGTTAATGTGGGAAAATGTGGGAGTAGGGCATATGGGAATCTCCTATATTTTTTATGGGACATTTGTATAATCTAAGTATCTTTAAAAAAATTTTAAAAAGAAGGTAGTGATAAATATGAACTTCGACCACATGACCAGTTACAGAAAAAAGGACTGTCATGATCATGAATATTTCTTCCTTGTTTTGTTATGAGTATGATTGTGTATGTACATAAAACGAATATCTTTGTTTTCTTCCCTAACTTTCCCCCTTATCATATGACATAGGTAATAATAATTCATGTCACAATATTTAAGTAAGTCAAGTTTAAGAGTGAATATTACCCAAGGTCTTGCACCCTATCTTATAGGGAATTAATGCATTTCTGTTTGTAGGCAGGACAGCTGAATATTGTGAGGCAGAAATATATATACATATGGCTGTTATTGTTTCTATTTAGAGACTGAGTATGGTTTAAGGCGATGTGTATGGACGCCAAGTTGGCAAGGGGTGGACTGTGATGGTTAGGCTAACGTGTCAACTCAGCCAGGTAATTGCACCCAGTTCTTTGGTCAAGCAAGCACTGGGCTAATTATGATACAAGGACTTTATGGACTTGAATCATCAGTGAGTTGATTGTATAGAAGGCTGATTACATCTACAATCAACCAAGGAGATTGCTGTCACCAATGAGTGACGTTTTATCCAATCAGTTGAATGAATGCCTTAAAAGGGGAAGGCATTCTACTGGGTACTCATCAAAGACCTTCATCGGAGCCCATGGTTTGTAGCCTGCCTGCAGAATTTGAACTTGTGCATCTCCATGGTCGTGTGAGAGAATTTTGTAAAATCTCATACTGTTTACAGATATCTCCTGTCGATTCTGTTTCCCTAGAGAACTCTGACTAATACAACCAGCTAATCAGAATTTTCTCTAAAGGAAGAATACACTGTGGATTTACTCTCAAGGGGCTCTCCCGTGAGGACAGTACATACATGATTGTCTATTTAACAGCTCAGAGTTTGCCAGCTTCCTTGTTCTTAATTTTCCTCTGTCTCACTGAGGTTGCTCTATGTGTGGCCTCATGATAAGAATAAATAAAAGCATTGGGTATTCTATGCCATTATTTTGGGGGAAAAACCCCAAGCTTGCATTTTATTGCTTCTAAAGATATTTTACTGCTGGGAATCTGATTATTGATTGAGTCTGCTCTGTTCTAGATTTTTTGAGATTGATAGAGGAGTTGACTCTGAATAAAGGAGGTGCTTTTATTACTCTCCTTGATTTTATCATTTTACAACAGGAAACACATATTTCCAGTCTCAAATGGGTATAGGGAAGTTATATTTATTGAAAGTTTTCTTCACGACAAGCATATGACTTAAATGATCTCATTGGTCTTCACAAAATTTCTCTGGGATCAATATTTCTTTATTTTATTGATGAAAAAAAAATGTACCCAAGGTAACATAGGTAATACAGGACAAAGACAGAATTCAAACTGAGATCTAATGCTCACACTTAGGCAGGGTCTTTTTGGTCTCTTCTCTGTAATTTTGTGCAGTCTGGGATGGAACAAGCTAGTCAATCCAGAGTTGGGTGTTGCTCATGGGAAGGACAAGAGCATCTTCTGCACTTATTAATAAGGCAGAGGAGAAGCCGTGAGAGCTCAAGGCTGTAGCGCTGAAAATCCCCATCTGACCTCCCCATTCCCTTGGCTTCCTTTTAAGGGTAGCCTGGGATCTCTACTTCGCAGCGGCTGTGCCATAGCATCAGCTTTTGTCTGGTACAAGAGAGGGACTACTGTTCCTTAAACATGCCCGACACCACTGCCTTAACACTCTGTTTTGTTGACTCTCATTTCCCTGGGGTAGAGTGAACAGAAGAGCTTGGGGATGGGAGCAAATTTTAATATTTTGACCAACTGCCTTTAAAGAGCTGAGAGGGTAAAATGATCAGAAAGATAAGCTACATCCATTAAGGAGAAAATAATCAGAAGCTTGGGGGAAGATAAATATGCTCTTCATTCTGATAAGATGCAGAAACTGCTCATTAAGAAAAATCAATGATGATGACACAGAGAATAAATCAAATGCCACATTTAAAACACTTTAAGGTCATATGCTTTTCACTCAAATGGATTTCAAGAGTTAATATTCCTCTTGTGCACATCCATCTCTTCAGCAGCACACATTATAAACCAAATTGGAGCTATCAGTTTAAGAAGAAAAATATCTTTAAATCTTTACAAAGATTTCATGTGTATGAGCAGCATTCTAAGGGGTGATGTCATCCGAATTATTATTTTGTCATAAAGACCTGGTTGGTATTAAATGCTCACGTTGTCTCCAAGGAAAGACAAATATTTTATAAATTATCCACCAAGATATGTTATTTAGAAAATTCAACATTACAACAGAAAAATTATATTTGTAAATGATCTAGATATGTTCAGAGACACACCAACTTATGGAGAGCTAATAAACCTTTAAGACCTAATTTAAAATGCTTTATTTTTGCAAAGATACTCACGGCAGGTAGTGCAAAGAAAGAAATGCCAAGGAGTGCAAAGCCTGCAGAAAGCAATCTTCCCAGCCAAGTTAGGGGAGTTTTATCTCCATAGCCAATCGTTGTCAATGTAATCTAAAAACAAAACAAATAGAACGTGCAACTGAAGTACTTGAGAGGAAAGTCAGGACCTATGAACAGGAGGCAAAGCAACGTTTCCACTAAATCATAATTCAACAAGCCTTGTTGGTGCATTTTATTGCTATGCTTTAATTTTCCATGACGCATAACAGAACTTCTCTTTGTTTAAGGAAGGGAATAACCTACATACTTTTTCCTCTCTTTTACACAATTTTCCATCTTTTCTAAGTGTATTCGAAGAAAGGTTATTTAAGTAAGTGGATAACCATCGTGATACAGAAATGATAGCACCATGGATTTAGGATCAAATCAGTACACAGAACAATAACTTACGTTAATTAAGGCTGTCCATTTATTACCTTGGCAGGCATTTCCTGAAAAGTCTGGGGTGAAAGGTATGTGTTATGATTTGGGGTGGAACAAAAATGGGAGGTACATGGGTCCTGTCCTACGATATTTACAGCATGGTAGGGGAGACATGGCACACACACAAATAATTTAAAAATAAAATAGGGCAAGATAGGTGTTATGATGGATGCTCAGACAATCTGTTAAGAAAATTCAAGGAAGAGATTGATTATTACCAGCTTGGGGGGTCTAGGAAGCCTCTATGGGGGAGCTGACATCTTAACTGGGTTCTGAAGGAGGGATAACATTTTGAGAAGCAGAAATGATAAAGAGGGCGATCTAGGGAGAGGAAATTTTGTGACCAACTGGACAGCAGTGAGAACAAATAAGGTAGGTTCTGGAAAGCATGAATTGTTCAATTGGACTGGAGCCAACTAAGTTTGAAGGTGACTTATGGAAGAAGAAGTGGAATAGGTATGCTAAAGTAGAACAGGAAGCGCCTTTGAAAAATGATAATGGTATCAGGTCACTCCCATGCTCAACTCTCT
>PVKH010046608.1:0-10379 GCA_004027955.1 Chaetophractus vellerosus | reverse complement strand
CGGAGCCTCGCACTTCTGACTCGGGTCCTCGCCGAGCTCGCCACCGCCTCCCGGATCCGCCGGGATCCGCCGCCCGGCGCCATGGAGCCGACCGCGGGCAGCGAGCGCCGCAGCCCCCCGGGTCTCGCCGTCCCACCGCCGCCCCGGGGCCACGCGCCCTTGGCCGCCGCCCCCGGTCCGCTGAGCTCCCCCGCGCGCGAGCCGCAGCAGCCCGAGGAGGAGCGGCAGCTACGGATCAGCGAGAGCGGCCAGTTCAGTGACGGGCTGGAGGACCGAGGTGAGCGCGCGCCGCCCCGGGCCTGCGGGGCCAGGCGCGATGCGGGGCCGCACCTCCGGCGTCCGCCTCTCCCCACCCGCGGGTTGGCCGGGGCAGGGCGTGGGACTCGGCGCTTCGGAGCGCGCGGGAGCCGCGGAGCCGGTACTTCCCTGCGAGGGCGTGGGGAGCTTGGGCAGCGGCTCTGTCGCCGGAACCCGGAGTACCCGGGCTGCCTTTGGATGGCGCCCCCCTCTCGGCCAGCCTCAGCCCTTCCGACACCCCCTGGAAAAGTTTGCAGGAGGCGTTTATTTGCTATCGGAGCCGAGCCCTCCCGGGGACTGGGAGCCGGCGCAGCTCGGAGGGGCCCGGGCTCGGAGCGTGTCTTCCTTCTAGAGTCCCCTCCGGTCCCAGCCCCTGCCTGTTCCCCGGGAGAACTTCACTTTGCGGGCTCAGCCTCGCGGCGTCCCTCGGTGGCAGCTGGGCTGCCCGCCCCGGCCAAGGAAAGGCTCGGGAAGCCGAGCGCGGCCCGGGCCGCCGCCGCCGGACCAGCGCGCCCTCGGGCAGCCCCCCACCCTCACTTACCGGGGTTTACTTTGGTTTGAGACATCAACCTCAGCTAGGTGGGTGTCACTGAGACCCTGGTGTTTTCCGGGGTGCGCATCCCCAGCCCCTTTAGAATCCTTCCCAGGCACTGGCCGGGAACCTCGCAAACACCCCTTTCCTCGGAGGCCAAAACCCTGCCTCTCGACCTAGAGCAGACGCCACTTTTGAGTTGCTAGCACCAAAAGCTAGAGACTCCCGGATTTGTGCCCGCTTCTCTTTTCCTCCTCCCTCTGTCCTTCCATCCTACCTTTCCTTTTGGCTTGGCTTCTTTGCGGAGCGAGCCCTGTTGGCTGCGTCTATACCTCTTCTGATTCTTGCTGAATCCAAATCCAAACCGGCCTTCTCAAGGATAATCAATGATTCTGTTCAAACCACTTAGTGCTCCAAGCGGGTTTTTGCAGCCAGGCCCTTGGAGGAGCCGGCTCATCGCCAACCCTCATCCCCCTTTCAGAGTCGTTATTGGAAGCCGTATTTTGTTGGCTGTGGCCGGTTTATGTATTTTAGTCTTAGCAGGTTGCTGCCCTATTCTTAGTGTCTGCTGTACATTTTTATTCCGAGTTTAGTGTTCTGACACACAGTCTCTTTCCCCTTAGAAATTCTAAACTGTAGAATGTGGAATGGAATGACATGGAAACGGCACTTCCCAGAGAATCCGCAGAGATGCTTGCTGAGAACTGGAGCCGCTCCCGTTGCAACGACTTCTGCACCTATGTTGCAGTTTTTCCTCCTAGTCTCACATAACATAACCAGATGTCATTTCAGAGTCGATGATTGGCGACATCACAAGCACCCAGCAAAACCTATCCGTTTTTACTATAGGACATGTTAACTATCTTTCTTCCCTGCAACTAATATTGTAGGATTTAAAACATTTTTGTCTTGAATGACAGTCCCGGAGTGAGCTTATTTTTGTAGCATTGGGGGTCATCTGTGAAAGCTGGCCTCTTTCTCCTCACCCCACAAAATGATAGGGGAAAACATGCTGGGCTGAGTTAATATTTAGCATCATTTTGTAACTCATGCTCAAGTATAAAAAACCCTTCTGAATTCATTCCTAAGGTGATTTTTTTACTGGTAAATTGAATTTAATTTTCTATTATATTACAGCATGAAAGAATTCACTGTCTGTTCATAAACCGGCACTGTGTATTGCATATCGAACACAGCCTCTCTGTTACCATGAGTCCTGTCCTCCAAAGAACCCAATGTCGTATGGCACTGAAAGCTGAAAGTCAGTGTGACATCCTTTTGTTTGACCTATTCCTTACTGAGAACTTAATGATGAACAAGTTAATTTTATTAAATTTATCAAAAGGTTACCTGGGAGGTTTATTGTATTTTGTGTTTGTGTTTTCTTTTTTCTTTCTTCTGGGATTGCATCTTTCCAGTATTGATTTTTGCATTACTTGGGCATGGTGCCAGTGGTGCTGCCTCTTTCCTAATGGTGGGAGATTTTTGGGAGGAGGAGACCTCAGCATTTGCCTGCTGTGTGTTTCTCCGTCATGCCTGGCACGCCTTCTTTTGGGGTTGAATACTGGGTACCCTGGATCTGTCCCTGTATCTGTACTTGGCATCCTCTTTTGTCCTAACTTGGACCTGGGCTTTCAGGGCCCTGTTGCAGACCACCTTTAACTCAGATCAAAGGGTTGCTTTATAATCTAGTGTTTAGGGACTTGGAAGGCATTTTCCCCTTAGAAGGGCTGTGAGCTGGTTCCCAGAAACTTAGGTAGCTCAATATGTCTGTAACTGCAGAGGTGTTTGCCTGAGTCTGTAGTTCAGGGAGCAAGAGTTCTGTAGTTCAGGAAGGCCAGTTTCTTTTCCCGCCTTCAGTGACTAAACACACCCACAAAAAACATGCCAGGGTTTGTCTTAGGTATTTCCCCCTTCCTTTTTAATATCCACTCTTCTCCCCACAAGTGTTTTCCCGCTGTTCTGCCCCAAGCCTTAGACTTTTATATACTTCAGCATTTCCCGCTACCTTCCCCATCTAATGAAAATTCACCTTCCTTCATCTATGCTTGACCAACTCTTAGGAGAAAGTATTTGCAGTTAATTCATACTAGTATAGGAATTACTGATGGTTTCACTCTCCCTGCAGATATTTGCATTTCCAAAAAGGGGATGATTCTGCCATCAGTACAAACCTTATGCTTACTGTTACCAGCCCATAACTGCAAATATGTGAGATTTGTGTGAGTTTTAGAAATTTGAATGTGGAGGTCCTCTGTGGGCAGGTAGGACCCAGCCCTGCTTGTGAATCTGAGGCCTGCCTTAGCTTCCCTGGGCTGTTGAGCCTCTCCGGGCTACTGCTCCTCTTTGAAGCACAGCTTCCTGAAAACATTAGGAATTCCCTCTGCACCCGTGGCTTATGAGTGGGCTTGCACTCAACATGTGTGCAGTGGCGTATGGGCCATTCGTTTATAAAGTGGGTCTTTGTAGGTGGTGAGAGGCCAGCCTTCCTCGTCATACTCTGCTTTTCTTTGAGGAGTAGAAAGGTTTCCTTGGTATTGGCTATGTGTTTAGAAAGGAAAACCAGAGGGAAATAAGCAAAGGTTGGATAGAAATAGGAAAGTCTCTACCTCCTTGAATAATCTTCCCTTTGCACTTATTCCAATTTTTTCTTTAATTGTAAAAGTCTCATGGGGAAGGTGTACACAGGCTCAGATCTGGAGAAGAACTACCAGCCCGATTGCTGAGAGGACCCAAGTGCCATCTTAGCAGAGGCAGCCCAGCCCATGCCGGCTGTCACCTGAGACTCTTCCAAGTGCAAGCTGACCTACTGGTGGCGTGAGGCCTGTATAGTGGCCAGGACCAGGCATATTGTCAGAACCAGCTGGCCTTGCAAGGAAAAGAAATGTAACATAGCACAGTAGAAAACCCAGATCATCGTTGGTCCGCCTAGAAAATGAAATCTACTTCTAAAAGGAACCTTGTTTTTTCCCCACATGGGTAAACCTCTTGAGATTGTTACTGTCAAAATATCCAGCAAATAAACTTCTTATTTGAGTCAGTACTTAAATGTTACAGCCTCCCAGACTCTTGAAAATCAATTGGCCAGGATGAAAGGGAGAATTTTATTTCATTTGGGAAAAAGGACATAAATTATTGGGGGTGGGTAGGATTTGCTCATTTTAGGTTAGGCCCTTAAGTGGTGAAAAGAGTGTTGAAAATTAGAGTGAGGTGGGGTGTTTTCTTTTTGGCATCTAAGAAAGAAATAGATAAAGGGACATGCTGCATTTTAATTCCTAGGGCAGAACTGGTCAGGAGAAAAGGTTTTTCCTTTTTCCAACCTTGTGAATGTATTAAAGAAGGTTTGGGGAGACTTACAGGTAGGGGGTGGAGATGGTGTTTTTTCCCTACCTCTTGCAATCTCATCTACCTGCTTTGATCCTATGTAAGCATTCAGGGTTCAGTCACTTAAAATCTCTAAGCTGTGAACTGGGCTCACTAAGCAGCAGCCTTAGTCTGCTTAGGGAAGACATTCCTTCTTGCTTTGTTCAGGAATTGTTCAGGGATCCTTGAGTCTAGGAGCTGAGAAGTTTTAACAGGGTCCTTGTTATAATTTTTTTTAACACGATCCAGTTATTGGCAACCAGAGGCTTAATGTGATACCCAGTCAGTCAAACTGGGTGATGTTTTTTACTTGATATGTAGATGTGGCATGTTGCATGCTGTGTGATATTTTACAAATGGGTGGCTAAGCTTAGAGTACCAATTCCTTAATCATTTGGAGCTGTTTTGATGAAGCTGTCCAACCTCTGAAAGGTTTATTGTGGGTTGTTTACCCAGAGATGGTATAATAAACTCCGGTTTATGTAGAACGAATGACTGAGAATTTGGTTCTCTGTGTAACTAAGAGATGCCATATATGATCTTTTTTCAAGGGACAAGAAAAAATATAAATTGAGATCATACTGAAGATGCTTTAGTCTTTGACCCAAGACTTTTGAAGCTTGGACATTGCCTTGGAGTCATCATGAATTTCTTTTGTTGAAATTCAATGTTGAAAGGGTAGGAGGCAAAAATCAAACCTTTCTTTCACCCTGGTCAACCTGGAAAGTTACCTCTAGTTGTAGCAGGTTCACACCACTTTAATATCTAAGGAATTTTTGACAGTGTTTGACACAAGAGGATAGATTTTATAGGGCAGAAAGAGAAGGGAAGAAAACCTGGTATATGATTTGGCCCAGGGGCTGTTGTTGGTTGTCATTAAGGAGAAATGGTACTTCTCCTACTCTTAATTGTCTGGGGGAGCAGTGAAGTCATCTACAGTCCATGGTGTCTCATTGCTTTGGGCAAAACCCAGTCCACCAGGTGGGACAGTGCTGGTGGATCAGTGCCAATCAATGCCCTCATCAGAGGGGACGGAATAGCCAACCAAAGGTGGGCTATTCGTGCTGTTTTCCTAATGGATGGGCCGTGTAAGTAGCAGCACTTTGCTGAGCTCAGCAGGTTAGTACAGGGGCAAAGGAACGACTGAGTGCGATATTTGAGGGAGCGGTGGGGTCTGCAGGGCTCTTCTAAAGAGGCCAGCTGCTCATTACTGCAATGGAATAGATGCCTCATATTGCCAGAGCATATGATCTTTCAAGAGATTCCAGAAAACTTGATTTTCATGTGAAATCTACTAGTTTTTAAAACACAGCGTAGGCCAAACAAAACATTCTTGGCCCACGGGCTGTCAGTTTGCAATCCTTGGATAGGAAATTGTCGCTGTGGCTGCGGGTTTCTTCATAAGGAAACGTCCAGCTTCCTGTTCTCCTTGTTTTTCCCAGGCTTACTAGAAAGCAGCACCCGGCTGAAGCCTCACGAAGCCCAGAACTACAGAAAGAAGGCCTTGTGGGTCTCCTGGTTCTCCATTATCGTGACTCTGGCCCTCGCAGTGGCTGCTTTCAGTGAGTATTGGGAGTCTTGCTGATCAATATGTGCTGGAGTTGCCCGTTTTATTCCCTAACTCCTGTGGGATGCTCTTTTGCTTTTAGTTGACTGATATTGATGCGTAATTTTTTTTCAGATGGTTGGGTAGCCAGGGCACTTATAAATTAGTAAAATGGCTTCTCTCCTGTGCAGAGGGAAGAGGTGGTTAGGAAGGAGAGATGGAGAGAGGCCCTGGGAGTGCTGGCTCTCATCAGTATGTGGGTTTGAGCAGATAAACCCTGGTTGCCGGCCGAGTAGTGAAATCATTCTCTGGGTGGAATGCCTTCAGCTTGGACGGACATGTGACAATATCCTTGAGATTTGTATTTTGAGCCTAATGTGACCAGAAGAATGAAATAATTTCAGCACACCCTGTCCCTTTTCTGGATTTTTATCTATGTTTGGTTTAGAATAAAATAACATGCAAATTTTAATGAAGGAAAAATGGCAGGGGAACCCGATGTTGCTCAGTGGTTGAGTGCCAGCTTCCTAAATACAAGGTCCCGGGTTCAATCCCCAGTCCCGGTACCTAAAAAACAAACAAACAAAAAAACCAAACAGAAAAACAGTGAACAATTTCAGCCCATGGATAACCCTGTTTGGGGGTCAGGGAGCATTCTGGCATGCATTTTCTCAGCTAACATTCGCAGCCTATAATAATGTGTATGTGATATTTATTTTTATTAATTGTGCAGTGGTTCACAGACCTAAGCAGTGACATTCAGTATAGTTCAAACTTGGTAGAAACCATGGTGTTTTTTATGCTGGGGAAAAGAGGATTGTACCTTCAGCATTTTGTGATTAATTTATTACCTTAACAGAAAGATCTATATTGTAAGTGACTCGTGTGACTTTAGAGTAGGGGAGGAAAGGGCATGTCTGCTGAAAGATGTGGGTATATGTGTGTCTTGTTTAAAATTCTGTCTTGGAGTCTTGGACCTGCTGCTGGAAGTTTGTGTTGGCTCCCAAGAGGGAATATTAAATTTGACCAAATGTTCCCTGCAAAACTCAGCATATATTATTTGAAGCAGTTTATATTGTAAATGCTGTACACATCTTGCCTCTAAAAAAACCAACCATTTAGAAGCAGAGGGTAATGCATTTCAGGGTATAAACATTTACCGGGAACCAGAAATCTAATCAAGGGGAATTCTGATTCCTGAAAATAGCTTCTTCCTCCCCTCTCTCCACAGCCCCTCTTCTTTTATGCTGACACAAGAATAACAAGCTGGATTGATGTCTCTGGAGGATAATTTGGCTGTGGTGGCTGGTGGTGGACTCTGGATCAGACATCTTAATTTACATATGTAAAGAAAGAGTAGTGGAATGAAGGGAGGTGATTTGCAAACAGAAAAATAGCTATCCCGATATAACCATGTGCCTAATAAAGCTGTTAAGACTTTATCATATAGGTGTTTGAATGGGGAGACCTGAATGTGAAGAAGTATTGAGCAAGCCTTTCCTTGGGGAGAATGATTTTACGTTTGATGTACTTGAGTTTCATAATAGGGAAAAATTACGAAGAAATTTTGGTTTCACATGCTAATGGCTGATCAGTTGGGTTATCTTGGAAATGATGTTCTGTTTCTTTTAACGGGAAGAGACTGCTGCATAATACGTATGGAATTAGAATGATGTTTTGTGAAAAGGATTTTATTTTTCTTTTTTCCTCTATAGGGGTGATTTAATCCCTTTATTGTGGCAAGCATTTAATTTAAATCCTCTAACTTCTTTCCTATAAAATATTGACATTGGTATATAATATCATGATCTATGTTATTTTCTACAGTTTATTACCATTTACTTTCAACTTGTTCTGGTTTAGGTAAGTCAAAAAATGTAGATGACAGATTATACTTTTTCCCCACCTTAACCATAAAGTAGCTTTACTGTATTTGTGCTTATGTTTCATATTTAAAACTCTTGAGGTAGTTGCTGTGTTGTTAAAGTTGTTGGTTTTTACCCTTTAGTTTCCTAAATGTATTTGTAATATAAATAGTTAAGATCCTTTCTGAAACATCACTTACATGTTGACAGACTTTTGTACAATCCTTTTCATGGCTTTACATGGAAAGAAAATCAGCAGGGATTAAGCAATATAAGCAGACTTTTAAAGTTACGTTTAAATTAGTGTCTAAAGAAAAACTGTACATTTCAGAAATGATAATAAATATATATCTTTTAAAAGTGTCACAAGGAAACTCAGTCTTATTCTCCAGGGAGGTGGCTGACAGAGAGATGAGATGGGATGGTATTATCTAGCTAGATGAACCCCTGTCCTATCCAGTGAAATCATTGGGTTGAACCAATTTGTATTTTAAAAAGAATTGCTATAGAATTACTATATTTGATGCTTTGGTGTGTCTGTGTGTGTGGAGGTGGGGAGAGGGGATGATGATCATGTTGAAGGGAAGACAATTGTGTTTGTGGTCATGGCTTCCTTCCACTGCTGGGTGGGAAACTGTTTAGGGGCCAGAATAGCATCCTCCTTGCTTGGAATCAATATTAAGATTGCTGAATGAGTGAGAGATATTGAGAAAAAAAATTTGTTTTTAGTTAAGCAGAAGGGAAATCTATCTTGGAAAATGATAAATTCCATTATGAAGATCTATTTTGATACCAGACTTAGTCCTCGTTTATTTTATATACAATTACGAAGTGTTTGCGACAAACGGATTATCTTTATGGCCATTTTTTCACTAAAGGTAGGGTTTTGGTGTTACATCCACTGGTGCCAGTTGGAATTCCTGTCTTCACTTCCTTTGCCGCCATTTTCTATTTAATCTTCGATGGTGGTTTTTAGCTCAGCATCTTTTGAAGAAATACTTTTGCCTCTTTGGAAATGAGAGTGATGGATATGTATAATTTTGGGGGCACCCCTTTTCTCTACTTGAAAAGTTCGTATTTTTCATTGTATGTGCTTTGTGGGTAAAGGCTGTCATCCTTTACCACCTGTCACCTTACAGGTAATCAGGTTAGGACTTTCTGAAACACCTAACGCTAAAATTAGCTTAGGTCAGTATTACTGAGTTACTGTCAACACTGCTTAGGCATGTCAATAGTAGGATTGTCATTCACATGTCTGGTACAGTTAGAAAAATTAGGTGAACTTTTAAAACTTGGGTCTTGAGTTTCATGTGCTTTGAAAAGAACATGAACTATTTCTTTATTCTACTTGGTAATATAGGGATTTCAGACCTGGTAAAATGCTGATATAAAACCAGATGGTAATACATCTTGAACATTTCAGAGAGAGCCTTAGTTTGATTTTAAAATTGCTTCTGTTTATGATTGGTAGGCAGCATGAAAAATGGCATTCCTGTTATGACCAAATGTTTTTTTTTTTTAAAGTCTGTTTTAATAATGTGCTAAAAAGAGAACAGAAATTCTGTTTTAGAACTCAGGGGTTTGACATCATTGCTGTCTTCATTAGAATGATTTAGGGAAATGCATTCTGACTTTGTTTTTGAGGTTTGAATAAGTGCTAGTTAATTTTTAGGCACTCAGTATATGTTCTGTGGGAAATGAAGATATATTTGAAACATTCTCAGGGGGAAACCTTTCCTAAGATACACAGCTCCATTAAAAAAAAGAAAAGTCCTTCAAGTCCAGATCTTCTCAGAAAAAGCTCACTCAAAAATTTAGTGAATTGGTTGATTTAAGAAATAGATTTAAGAATTAGAAAACTCTCTGAAAGAAGGGATTTTCTTTTTGTACATGGGGAATTTAAAATAAATCACTTGATTTTAGTGTAAATTCTTGACTTTAAAAATGGTCGAAAATGTGCATTTATCCTTTTCATCTTTTAAGTTGTGAGGCCAGGAGTTGAGAGACAGATAAAATGAAATTACATGACCCTTCTAGAAACTCAGCGAAAACGCCTGGGAACTTTCTTAGGTAATCTCTCAGCTGATGGAAAAGGCGTGAGACCTTCCAGCGGCTTTCTGGTGCCCTGACAGTAATGTGCACATCGCCACAATGGCATAAACCTGCCCAGGTGTTTGGGCCCTGTTCTCAGACACCCCGAACTTCTCCTCAGGACTGCAGGGCACGTTCTTCCACTGATCTTACCTCCTCACGTGTCTCCTCATGGCTGACTCGTCCTTCACAGACCACCTCCTCAGAGAGGCTCACCACCTGCATGGCCTTCCCTAGCTACAGAAGTTTTGCCCCATCGTACTGCATGTTCATCGCAGTTCTTCCTCTGCTCCCCCTCATTAGATGGTGAGGGGCTGTGTGGTCCTCAACTCTTGTGCCCTGGGTCCCTAAGAGCCTCTGCCCCTGAAATAATACTTCAGGGGACAAAAGACTGAAACATGCAGCTTAAAATCTCCTCTTAAAATTTATATTTATTGATAAAAGCAGTGTATGTACATTGTAAGAATTCAGGGGAGCAAAGGCACACAGCGCCAATTTCTGTCCCATCCTAACCCCTCTCTCGTCTGGTTCCTGTTCCCCACATACAACCTTTGTTACCGAAGCCTCGTGTGCTCTTCACACTTTCTGGGCACGTGCGTGCCTTCTGCCTGCCACTTACGTCAGGTGTGCTGTCTTATCCTTGCTGGTCTTCTAAGCAACAGGGGCTCTTCCAGCTACTGTTTCC
>PVKH010046607.1:0-10379 GCA_004027955.1 Chaetophractus vellerosus | reverse complement strand
CCAGTGTTTAATTTTTATCTCAGGAATGGTTTTAAGGATTTTGGTGAGAATTAGGATAAATGATCTCTCCCCTTTGAAAACAGACCATAAAGTGGCAGCTTAAAACAAAATAGACTGGTAGTCTGAAAAGGTTCTAAATTGTACCTAGAGGATTCATGCTGAAGTAGATTATGAACGCTTTAGTCATTCTGTGTTAGTATCGTTCCTTTAAACAATATGAATTTAGGTTTGTAAATAATATTCTTTCTATATACATGTAATTTTAGGGGCAGATTCTGGTCAAATTTCTGAGGAAACATGGAATTTTCTACAGTCCATATATGGTGGTGGGCCCGAAGTTATCCTGCGACCTCCAGTTGTTCATGTTGATCCTGACATAGTGCAAACGGAAGAAAAAATTGAAGTAGAAACTCGGTCTTTGTAATTTTGAGGATATAGAGAGTTCTAAAAAGAAATTTTATTTTTACTCTCTCTGTCTTACACACATGCAACACATTCCTGAAAGCATGATTATTTCTCTCTTTTTAAAAAAATTTTATTTATCCCGGCCTTGCTGCTTGTCTTCCTTTGTTGTGCCAGCTCACTGTGCTACGCGGGCCCTGAGCTCACCACACCGCGGGAGCTCCTTCAACCAGGAGGCCCTGGGGATCGAACCTGGGGCCTCCCATATAGTAAACAGGAGCCCAACCAATTGAGCCACAGCCACTTCCCTGTTTCCTTTATTTTTAATCTTTTATCCCTTTTATTCCCTTTTACTGGGCATTATGGAAGAATGTGTTAAAATGTATAATGTACTACAGGTTGGTATATTTAATGCTAAATAACTTACCATAAGATCTTTCAGTATAATATTTTTGAAAGAGAAGGAATAATTGTGATGAATTTGTTTTGGTAATCAGTAGATTATCTTTGATCTGTGTACTATGTGCAAATCCATAGTAACCTTTGTAGTGTTGTAAATACTTTTGCGTTGAAAACTTTCTTGTTACCCTAGACCATAAGTCAGAAAATTGTTAATTTTTTAAAGCTCAGGAAATGTTAGGATGTCACTTTTTTTGCACTGCAGCATATAAACTAGCATATTGAAAATTTCAAAATATCTTTTCTGAGTGTATCAAGGATATATTTAGTATGGGTGTATTTGTGTTAGTACATACCAATAACTTATTGTCTCTTATACTGTAAAAGTTTAAACTTCAATTCCTGTAACCCTGAATAGAAATCATTTATGTATGTTTAAAAAAAAACTTTAGAGTTAGTTTTAGGTCACTTTTTATTTTGAGAGCATGAAGTATGGAATGTGTCAATGATATTGTTAATAAAGCTGAAGCCACTTGCAAAATGATTTTTTAATGAAATGCATAAAATCTTTTTGGATAGCATAGTATGCACTACAACTTGGCTTGATTATGCAATGTCAAAATTTATTATATTCCAAATATTAAAACATACTGGATTACTTTGGGGGTGTTGATAGCATTCATGATGGCTTTGTTTTGATTGGGTACAGCTGCCACCACCTAAAGCAATGTTACTAAAATTAGTTCAATAAAAATGATTTTAAAACTTATAACTTAGATTTTGAATTTATTTGGTAAACATTAAAGGTAAAAACAAACAAAAAATAAATAAAAAAAATATTAAAGGTAAGGTGTAAAGTTTGTTAATGTTAGTGTCTTCCTGTTACTTCTTAGTCAGTAGTATGCAAAATAATATATCATTTAATGCAGTATTTAATGTTTTGAAATTTAATGGGATAACCAGCCATTTAAGAGCTATTTGTGGTGAGTGGGTATAGCTCAGAGGTTGAGCTCCTGCTTCCCATATATGAGGTCCCAGGTTCAATCCTTGGCACCTTCTATAAAAAAAAAAAAGACCTATTTTAATATTTAATTGATATTCTTTATTTATAAAAATTTTAAATGTATTTATTTTAATTAGAGAAGTAGATTTGCAAAAAATATCATGCATAAAATACAGACTTACCATATATCCCCCTCACTCACACCGTTTTTTATTAACACTTTGCTTTAGTGTGGTACCTTTGTTACAACTGATAAAATAATGTTATTATAATTCTACTCTTACCTATAGTTCATAGTTTCCATTAAGGTTTACTATTTGTGTTGCATAGTCTGATTTTTTTTCTTTAATTTTTATTCTAATAACATGTACACCCTGAAATTTTCCCTTTGGTTACATTCAAATATATAATTTTGTGGTGTGAATTACATTCAAAATGTTGTGCTTCTATACCACCATCTATCACAAAAACTTCATAATTAAAAAAAATATATTCTCAGTTTGATTCCATTGGTCTATATATCTGAGCTTATGCCAGTACTATGACATTTTGATTACTGTAGCTTTGTAGTAAGTTTTAAAACCAGGAAGTGTGAGTCCTCCACTTTGTCTTTTTTTCCAGATGGCTTTAGCTATTTGAGGCTACTTACCCTTCCATTGAAATTTGATGATTGCCTTTTTCATCTCTGCAAAGAAGGCTGTTGGAAGTTTGCATTGAATCTGTAAATTGCTTTGGGTAGAATCGACATCTTAACAATATTTAGTCTTCCAATCCATGAAAACAGAATGTTCTTCCATTTACTTAGGTCTTCTTTAATTTCTTTGAGCAAAGTTTTGTAGTTTTTTTTTTTTTTTTCACATCCCCCCCCCCCCTTTCTGCTTGCTCTTGCTGTGTGTCCATTCTTCTGTGTTTCGCTAGGTTCGCTTCTTGTCTCCTCCGGTCCCTGTGGCGATGCACCGAGTTGGCCCTCCACGGCAGCGGCTCGCTCCGTTCATGGGTGGCTCCATTCCGTTTTCATGGGCGGCTCCGCTCCATGTTTTGTGGGCAGCAGTCCTCCATGTTTTTGCGGGCTTCTGCTTCACAGGCAGCAGCTCCGCTTTTCACGGGTGACTTTGCCATGCCCGTGGGGGCTCCGCCCTGTCCGTGGCGGCTTTTTGCCTTGCCCACGGTGGCTCTGCCCCGCCCACGGCGGCTTGCCTTTCTCAAGGCCGTCTGCCCGCTCGGAGAGGTCCCCGGGAACCAAACCCGGGGCCTCCCATGTGGTACCCCAGCGCGCTCTTTATCCACTGAGCTATCTAGCCGGGCCTGTTTTGTAGTTTTCTGTGTACAAGTCCTTTATATCTTTAGTTAGGTTTATTCCTAGATATTTGATTCTTTTAGTTGCTATTGTGAATGGAATTTTTAAAAATATATCTTCTTCTGATTGTTCATTGCTTGTGTGTATAAACACTACAGATTTTTCGGGTGTTAATCTTGTACCATGACACGTTGCTGAATTCATTTATTAGCTCTAGGAGCTTTGTTTTTTTTTTTTTTTCAGGATTTTCAGTATATAGGATAATGTAATCTGCAAATAGGGGAAGTGTCACTTCTTCCTTTCCAATTTGGATGCTTTTTTATTTCTTTCTCTTGCCTAATTGCTCTAGCAAAAACTTCCAGTACAATGTTGAATAACAGTGATGGCTGTGGGCATCCTTGTCTTGTTCCTTATTTTATAAGGAAAGCTTTCGATCTTTCACCATTGAGTATGATATTTGCTTTGGATTTTTCATATATTCCCTTTATCATATTGAGGAAGTTTCCTTCTATTCCTAGTTTTCTATTTGTTTTTATTAAGGTGCTGGATTTTGTCTAATGCCTTTTCTGGAGCCGTTGAAATGATCATGTGTTTTTTTTCCCCTTGGTTCTTTTAGTGTGGTATCTTACATTGATTTTCTTGTGTTGAACCACCCTTTCCTATGTGGGATAAATCCCACTTGATCATGGTGTATAATTGTTTTGATGTGCTGTTTGGATTTGTTTTGCTAGTATTTTGTTGAGGATTTTTGCATCTATCTTGGCATATAGTTTTCTTGTGGTATCTTTATCTGACTTTGGTTTGAAGGTGATGTTGGCCTCATAAAATGAGTTAGGGAGTGTTCCCTCCTCTTCAATTTTTTTGAAGACTTTGAGAAGGATACATTTAATTGTTCTTGAAATGTTTGGTTAAATTTCCCTGTGAAGTCATCTGGTTCTGGGCTTTTCTTTGCTGGGAGAGTTTTAAAATTACACCTGCAATCTCTTTACTAGTTATTGGTTTGTTGAGATTTCTATTTCTTCTTGAGTCAGTGTTTTTAGGAATCTGTCCATTTCATCTAAATTATCTAGTTTGTTAGGATACAGTTGTGCATAGTGTCCTCTTACAGTCCTTTTTGTTTCAGTGGGTTCAGTAGTAATGTCTCCCTTTACACTTCTGATTTGAGTTATTTGCATCATCTCTTCTTTGTCAGTCTAGCTAAAGATTTGTCGATTTTATTGATTTTTTTCAAAGAACCAACTTTTGGTTTTGTTGATTCTTATCATTTTTGAATTCTCTATTTAATTTATCTTCCCAGTCTACAATATTAGTTATATCCTTCCTTCAGCTCATTTTGGGTTTAGTTTGCTCTTTTTCTAGATCCTCCAGTTTTTAGGTTTGAAATTTTACTTCTTATTTATTGTAAGCAGTTAGAGTTATAAGTTTCCTTCTCAGCGGTGCCTTTGCTATTTCCCATACATTTTGGTATGTTTTGTTTTCATTTTCATTAACCTCAGGATATTTCCTAATTTCCCTTGTGATTTCTTCTTTGACCCATTTGTCATTTAAGAGTATGTTATTTAGTTTTCACATATTTGTGAACTTTCCATTTCTGCTTTTACTGATTTCTAGCTACATTCCATTATGGTCAGAGAAGATACATTGTGTGATTTCAATATTTTTAAATTTATTCAGACTTGATTTGTGGCCTAAGATATGTCTGTCCTGAAGAATGATCCATGTTCACTAGAGAAGAATGTGTATTTTGCTCTTTGGTTGAAGTGTTCTATATAGGTCTATTAGCTAGTTTAGAATATTGTTTGTCTTCTTTCTCCTTATTGATCTTCTATCTAGATGTCCTATTTATTATTGTAATTGGTGTGTTGAAATCTGTTAATGTAGAATTGTGTTTTTTTCCCCTTCAAATCTGCTAATATTTGTGTCATATATTTTGGGTGTCTGCTGTTAGGTGCTTATATATTTATAATTTTTGTGTCTTGTTGAATTGACCCCTTCATCAGTATATAATAACTTTCTTTGTCCTTGTAACAGTTTTTTACTTGGAAACTACTTGCATGATATATTTTTTCCCCAATCTTTCACTTTCAACCTAATAAAGTCTTTGAATCTATATGCTCTTATAAATAGCATATAGTTGGGCTGTGCTTTTTTTTAAAGATTTCTCCCCACCCCCTCATTGTTTACATTTGCTGTGTCTGTTTGTCCTGTGCTTGTCTTGTCTGCTTTTTCTAGGAGGCACTGGGAACCGAACCCAGGGCCTCCCATGTGGGAGGGAGGCACCTAATCACCTGAGCCACCTCCTCTTCCCTTCTGCTTTGTTGCCTCTCTCGTGTTTCCTTGCTGTGTCTCTTGGTGGCATTATCTCGTTGCATCAGCTCACTGTGCCAGCGGGTCGCGCCAGCTTGCCATCTTGCTTGTCTTCTCCAGGAGGCACTGGGATCTGAATCTGGACCTCCCATGTGGTAGGTGGGAGCTCAGTCACCTGAGCCACATCCTCTTCCCTGGGTCATGCTTTTTTAATCTACTCTGCCAATCTCTGCCTTTTGACTGGAGGGTTTAATCCATTTACATTTAAAGTAATTACTGATAATTCAGTACTTACTTTTGCCATTTTGCTAATTGTCTTTGCACATCTTATACCTTTTCTGACCCTGAATTCTTTCATTAATGCCTGCTTTTATATTTATTATTTTTTGTATTGTACCATTTTGAGTCCTTTCCCATTACTTTCTGAATGTATTTTTCATATGGTTTTTATAGTTTCTATGGGGTAAAAACTTAATATCCTAAATCTGTAACAATCATGTTTGATTTGATACCAACTTAACTCCAGTAGCGTACACATACACTGTTCCTCCAGCTTTGTTTCCCTCTGCCTTTTTTTGTACTTGTTACAAATCATATCTTAGTACATTGCATATCCAAAACCATCAATTTATCGTAACTTTTTATGCATTTGCATTTCTATCGATACATTTTTCACCAGTTTTCTTTTTGGTTACCATGGGGTTAAAATTTAACATCCTAAATATATAGCAATTATATTTGGTTTTATACCAACTTAATTTCAGTAATATGCATCTATACTTTTCCTATCCCCCTCTGTTCTCCCACCTTTTTTTTTCTTTTAAAAAAATATTGAAGAATATAATTCATGCTTAAACATACATAATAAATATGAAGTAAAAGTTGTGAACTTACAAAACATGCATAACATCATACAGGTCTCCCACTTTTTTGTGTGTGTGTGCTTGTTAACACTTATATCTTTGTACACTGTATGGCCAAAAACCTAGAGTTATCATTTTTTTTGTGTGTGCATTTTCATTTTAGCATTTGTAGGATGTAAAGTGGAATTACATAACAAAAATAGAATGGAATTTATAATTACTCATGGTTACCTTTACCAGATCTCTTAATTTTTTAATGCTACTTTGATCCACATGTCCTTTCAGTCTGAAGAGCTTCCTTTAGTATGGGTTGTAGGCAAATCTAGTCGTGGTAATGAACTCCCTGAGCTTTTATCTGGTAATATCTTAATCTCTCCCTCATTTTTGAAAGAAAATCTCACAGGATATAAAATTCTTGCTTGGCAATTGTTTTCATTCAGTGCTTTGCATATTTTGTACCACAACCTCTTCCTCCAGTTCCTTGCTGGATGTTGCACAGTGTTTCACTAGCCTCTGGAGTTTCAAAGTAGCTAATTCAGACAGTTCCTGCCAGTTCAATAGTAGTTTTGGTGGAGGGACTGGTTCCTGGAGCTTCCTACTATGCCATCTTCCCATAATACTCTGAAATAGTCTCTTAAGTAATTTTCCTGTCTCTGATCTTGTCTACCTCTAAAGAAGCCTTTAGGGGCCGGCTCGATAGCCCAGTGGATAGGGTGCTGGCATACCACATGGGAGCCCCCGGGTTCAGTTCCCGGGGAACTCTCCTAGCGGGCAGACCGCCTTGAGAATGGCAAGCCGCCATGGGCAGGCCACAGCCGCCGGGGGCAGGGCAAAAAGCTGCCACGGACAGGGCAAAAGCCGCCACGGGCAGGGCAGGTCGCCCGCGAATGGAGCGCAGCCAGCCACCTGCGAACTGAAGCAAGAGCTGGCCGTGAATAGAAGCAGAAGCCGCCCACAAGCGGGGAAAGCCGCGCTTGCACAGTGACCAAGTCTCGGCGCGTTGCCGCAACAGGGGGAAGGGGAGATATGTAATAAAATAAATAAATCTTTTAAAAAAATAATAAGCCTTTAATCAAAATTACAATTCTGATTAAATCATTCTCCTTTAAAATATTCTAAGGGTTCTCTAACTTTTGGGACATTTATATTCCTAACAGTGACTAGTTACAGACACATAGTAGGAATATAATAGATGTAGTTGCATAAATGAAGTTGAATAAATGATTAAAAGCCCTTAGGGTTCGTCCTTGTCATACATGCCTTATCCTCCTCCTCCTCCCACGCTCACATCCCTCTGAACTGGACATATCAAATCTGTTAGTGTTTCTCATTTGGGAGCTGTAGCACTCCCTAAGGCAGGAGTTCTTAACCAGGGGTCCACGGACCCCCCAAAGAGTCCATGGAAAGATTTCAGGGGGTCTGTAAGCTTGAATTGAAAAAAATCAATTTAACTTTATTTTCTCTGACATCTAACTGAAATCTAGCATTTCCTTCACTTATGAATGTATGCAATAAATTATAGTAGTATTCATTCCATATCACATTACAGTTGTTGCATATCTCAAAAAATCACTTATGCTCATCCATACTTTGGAATTACGGTAGCTGTTACACCTGATGCTAGTTGAGTGTCATAAAACTATCTGCCACTACATTCTGGGAAGGGGTCCATGTAACAAAAAAGGTTAAGAACCCTTGCCCTAATGGCTCTTTTGGAAATACCTGGGACTATTTGATTGTCCTAATGATTGGGGCCTGCAAGTGACATTTCACAGGTAACAGATTAACGATGCTAGGTATACAGCATGTTGCTGGACAGTGTTGCACAGTGTCACAATGTACTGTCCTAGTTGCTCAATCCATAACCTGGGGATTATTTTTACCATTTCTCCCTCATTTCCACATCAAGTCAATCGCTAATTCCAGGTCTGCCTCCAGATATTTCCTTCCATTTTTATTGTGATCATCCCTGGTCTCAGCTGTCATCTTTCACTTGATTCCCTGCAGTAGTTCCTTAACTGGTCTTTGTACATTAATTTTCTCACACTCAATTCATTCTCTATGATGCAGCCTGAGAGAATCTTTTAAAAATGTAAATCAGATCATGTCATTGCTTACACTTAAGACCCTTAGATGGGTTCTCTTTTTAGAGTGAATTTTTAGTGTGAATTTCAAAATCCTTAACATGGCCTATGAGGCCTTGCTTATAGTTTCTCTCTGATATTCCCACAGTCTATCATTCATCTAATTCCCTCAGGTGGGAAGTCTTTTTTTTTTTGTTTTGCTTTTTTTCCTTGGAAAAATGTGATATTTCTCAGTCAGAAAAAGTGTCAGACTGTTCCCCAAGAAGCAGAACCTTACCTGATTAATGTGCAGGAAACTTATAAGGGTAAACTATTGGGATCATCATCTGTGGGAGGAGGGCAAGTTCAATTTGGGAGAGGACAAAGTCAAGCTGCCATGAAGTATCAATGGAATGCCTCAGCTGATCTTACAGAGTGTTCTGGAGATGGAATTATCCATCAAAGTTATCCCCAAGTTGAGAAGAGAGGGCTGCTCTTCCTCTCGCTCCCCCCTCCCCCCCAATTCCTGCTTTGATCAGTCATTGGATGTGGCCAGCTTTGCAACTGGGGTATTAAGTCCTTCATTCCTGAAGGGGGATCTGAACAGTAAATCTCAGTGTCCACCACAAATAGCATGTAAGATTGTTAGAAACCAAAAGTACAGAATGTATAAAAAGCACATAGCATATTGCTTGGGGCACAGTACTCAATAAAAGATGGTTATCATTATTTTACATAGAAATTGGCTTTACAAACACAGAGCAAGTTGGGGAAACCTCGTGTTTATTTTTGTATTTCTAGTCTTCCTATAGGGCCTGGCACCAAGTAGGTTCAATAAATGCTGTCAATACAACAATGTATCTTTGTTTTGAAGATGTTACTTTGAGTTGAACTCTCAATTTAAGCAAATATGTTGTTTATTAGCAACATAAAAGATACCATATCCACGTGCCTGAAAACAAAAGTTTCCAAAGACATGAAAAGGAAAACAAAAGACAAAGAAGTAGTACTTGACAGTTGCAGAAGAGCTCTAGTTAAAGGCTTCCACCACTGGATTTGATATTTTTGGAACATAATCTCTACACAATATACACAGGGAAGAAAGGTTTAGTTTAACATTTCCACAGCTCAGAAATGGTGAGGTTTTCTATGGTACTATCAACCAAATGGGATTACCTTCATCAATGAGTAATGGGCTTTATTTTTCTGCATATTCAGATAGAGTATGTATCAAGCACTGCTTTGTGCCAGTCACAGTTTGAGCACTAGGGATTTAACAATGAACAAAAGTGACTTAAGTCACAGTCTTTAAGGATCTTACGTTCTTGGTGGTGAGTGATAACTGTTAGGAAGAAATAAAATAAAAGCAGGATAAGGGAGCAAGAACAGTGGGGCAAATGTGCTATTTTGGGCAGCTCTGTGATATGGGACCGAAATGTGCATAGAACGAGTTAAAAGAATCTAGGGAAAGTAGTCCAGCCAGAGGAACAGCAAGCGCAAAGGCCTGAAGTGGATCGAGCTTGCGTGCAGTAGCAACAGCTGTAAAGCCAGAGGCGTAAGCAAGAGGCCGTGGAGGTGGAGATGTGATAGGCAGGAGCGTATATAATATACAATTGGACATATTTTAATAACGTGAGACTACACTGTTAAAGGAGCTAGAGTTTACAAATACTCTGGAGAAGCCACAAAGGACAAGATGAAGCGAATTTCCAAAAGCGGAGCTATGGGCACGCCTTTCCTCCACGGGTAGGGCCCAGGTAGAGTGTCGCCGGAGATGGACAAGATCCAGTCATCAGAAAATCGATCCTCGCCTGAGGGCGGAGGCGGGTTGCAAGAGCAAGCAACGACAGTCCCCAGTCTGCAGGCCGGGTCGCTGCACGGGCCTTGGTTACCAGCAGGCGGTGTAGTGAGCGCGCCTGCAACGGTCCTCGCTCGCCAGTCCCAGCGAAGAAGAGAAAGGAGGGGACCGGAAGGAGTCGCTGGTGCTGCGGGAAGTGGCAGGAGTGAGAGGCGGGGACCCACCTGGAAGCGCCGCGGCGCCGCTG
>PVKH010046606.1:0-10378 GCA_004027955.1 Chaetophractus vellerosus | reverse complement strand
GCAGCTTTCCCCGCTTGTGGGCGGCTTCTGCTTCCATTCATGGCCGGCTTTCAGTTCGCGGGTGGCTGACTGCGCTCCATTCACGGGCGACCTGCCCTGCCTGTGGCGGCTTTTGCCCTGTCCGTGGCAGTTTTTTGCCCTGCCCAATGCGGCTCTGGCCCGCCCATGGCAGCTTGCCATTCTCAAGGCGGTCTGCCCGCTAGGAGAGGTCCCCGGGAACCGAACCTGGGGCCTCCCATGTGGTATGCCGGCGCCCTATCCACTGGGCTATCCAGCCGGCCCCTACAAACAACCTTTTTTTTATCAATTCTGTACAGTTTAACCCTCAATTTTCATTCTCTAACCTCATTCTGTTTTCTGGTGAGACCTATATTCTAGTTTTTAACTCCATGAGTTTACACAATATATTTAGTTCATAATAGTGCAGTCATACAATATTTGTCCTTTTGTGCCTGGTTTGCTTCACAAAACATAATGTCCTCCTGTTTCATCAACATTGCCATATGCTTTACACCTTCATTTCTTATTACAGCTGAATAACATTCCATTGTGTGTATATACCACAGTTTGTTTATCCATTTGTCAGTTGATAGACACCTGGGTTGTTTCCATCTTTTGGTAATTGTGAATAATGTTGCTATGAACATTGGTGTGAAGATGTCTGTTTGGTCACTGCTCTGAGTTCTTCTGGCTGTATACCTAGTAGCAGTATTGCCAGGTCACATGATAGATCTTTATTTAACTTCCTTAGGAACCACCAGACTTCCACAGTGGCTGTAACATTCTACATTCCCACAAGCAGTAAATAAGCTTCTTATCTCTCCACATCCTCTTCAACACTTGTTTTCTGTTTTGTTAATAGTGGCTGTTCTAGTATGTGTGAAATATCTCATTGTAGTTTGCATTTGCATTTCCCTGATAGCCAGTGATGCTGAGCATTTTCTCTTGTGTTTTTTCCCATTTTTATTTCTTCTTTAGAAAAATGTCTACCCTCTTCACAAAGTCCTGTGATGTGCAGAAGTATTTAATTTTGAGGTGGTCCCATATATCTAGTTTTTCTTTTGTTGCTCGTGCTTTAGGTATAAGGTTTAAGAGACCCCCACCTACTACAAGGTCTAGTAGATATTTCCCTACATTATCTTCTAGGAATTTTCTGTTCCTGGCTTATATATTTAGGTCTTTGATCCATTTTGAGTTGATTTTTTTGTGTAGGGAGTGAGATAGGGGTCCTCTTTCATTCTTTTGGTTATGGATATCCAGTTCTCCCAGAAACATTTGTTGAAGAGACTGTCCTGTCCCAGGAAAGTGCACTTGGTAGGCTTATTGAAAATCAGTTGACCATAGAGGTGAGGTTCTATTTCTGAACTCTCAATTTGATTCCATTGATCAATATGTCTATCTTTATGCCAGTACCATGCTGTTTTGACCAGTGTAGCTTTATAATATACTTCAAGGTCAGGAGCATGAGTCCTCTGACTTCACTCTTCTTTTTTAGAATGTTTTTGGCTATTTGGGACTCCTTTCCCTTCCAAATAAATTTAGTAATTGCCTTCTCTATTTCTGTAAAGTAGGCTGTTAGAATTTTGATTGGCATTGCATTGAATCTATAAATCAATTTGGGTAGAATTGACATCTTCCCAATATTTAATCTTCTAATCCATGAACATGGAATGTCTTTCCATTTGTTTAGGTCTTCTTTGATTTCTTTTAGCAGTGTCTTATTGTTTTTTGCATATAGGTCCTATACTTCTTTCATTAAATCGATTCCTAGGTATTTGAGTCTTTTTGTTGTTATTGAAAATAGATTTTTTCCCCCTGATTTCCTCCTCGGATTGTTCAATACTAGTGTAGAGAAACATTACTTATTTTTGCCTGTTGATGTTGTATCCTCCCACTTTGCTGAACTTGTTTATTAGCTTAAGTAGCTTTGTTGTAGACATTTTGGAATTTTCCAAATACAGCATCATGTCATCTGCAAATAGTGAGAATTTTACTCCCTCTTTTCTTATTTGGATGACTTTTATTTTTTTCTCTTGTTTAATTCCTCAAGCTAGCACTTCTAGAACAATGTTGAATAACAGTGGTGACAGTGGGCATCCTTGTCTTGTTCTTGTTCTTAAAGGGAACGCTTTCAGCCTTTCCCCATTGGTTACAATGTTGACTGTGGGTTTTTCATATATGCCTTTTATCATTTTGAGGATCTTCCCTTCTACTTTCTTTTGAAGTGATTTTATCAAGAAAGAATGGTGGGTTTTGTCAAATGTCTTTTCTGCATCTATCATGATGATTATTTTTTCCCCTTCAATTTGTTAATGTGGTATATTATGTTAATTGATTTTCTTGTTTTGAACCACCTTTAAATACCAGGACTAAATCCCACTTGGTTGTGGTATATAATTCTTTTCAGGTGCGGTTGGATTTTCTATTTGCAAGTATTTTGTTGAGAATTTTTACTTTTATGTTCATTAGAGAGATTTGTGTGTAATATTCTTTTCTAGTAGTGTCTTTATCTGGCTTTGGTATTAGGGTGATGTTGGCTTCATAGAATGTGTTGGGTAATTTTCCCTCCTCTTCAGTTTTTTGGAAGAGCTTTAACAAGATTGGTGTTACTTCTGGAAATGCTTGGTAGATTTCACCTGTAAAGCCATCTGGTCCTGGACTTTACTTTGTTGGGAGATTTTTGATGAATGTTTCAACCTCTTTACATGTGATTGGTATATTGAGTTCCTGTATTTCTTGTACAGTAAGTGGAGGTGTTGGTGTGTTTCTAGGAATTTATCTATTTCATCTAAGTTGCCTAGTTTGTTGGCATACAGTTTCTCATAATATCCTCTTATGATCCTTTTTTTTGTTCCCCTGTGGGGTCAGTTGTAACCCCCCCCCCCTTTTGGTAACATTTATTTTATTACTTATTTCTCTCCACCCCCTTGTTGTTTGCACTTCCTGTGTCTCTTTGTCTCCCTTGTTTCTTTAGGAGGCACCAGGAACTCAACCTGCAACCTCTGATGTAGGAGGGAGGCACCTACTAGCTCAAGCCATCTCCATTCCCTGCTTTGTTGCGTCTCTCATTATGTTTTTTTTTCTTCTTGTGTCTCTTGTTGTGTCATCTTCTTGCATCAGCTCGCCGTGCCTGCCTGTCCTGTTGCGTCAGCTCGCTGTCTTGCTCGTCTTCTTTAGAAGGCACCGGGAACCTCCGATCCCTGCTTTGTTGTCTTTCATTATGTTTTTCTTCTTATGTCTCTTGTTGCATCATCTTGTTGTCTCAGCTCGTTGTGCCTGCTGGTTGTGCCAGCTTGCTGTCTTCTTTCTTTCTTTCTTTCTTTATTTTATTTTTATTTTTTAAAGATTTATTTTTATTTATTGTACATCCCCCCCTTCCCCCCCTTTTTGCTTGTTCTTGCTGTGTTCATTTTTCTCTGCGTTCCTCTGTGTCTGCTTGTCTCCCCCTGCTGGGGCGACCTGCCGAGTCAGCTCACCGGCACAGCCCTTGCTTGCAGGGGCTTGCCTTTGCCCACGGGGGCTTGCCTTTTTGCCTGCCCATGGGGGCTTGCCTTTGCCCATGGAGGCGTGCCCTGCCTGCGTTGGCTTGCTTTCTCTTTGGTGGTCCACCCGTTCGAGGAGGCCCAGGGACCGAACCCGGGGCCTCCCATGTGGTAAACCGGCGTCCTACCAACTGGGCTATACAGCCGGCCCTTGCTGTCTTCTTTAGGAGGCACCGGGAACCGAAGCACGGACCTCCTATGTGGTAGGCGGGAGCTCGATCACTTGAGCCACATCTGCTTTCTCCCCCTTTGTTTCTGATTTTATTTATTTGAATCTTCTCTCCTTTTTTCTTTGTTTGTCTAGCCAAGGGTTTGTCAATTTTATTCATCTTCTCAAAGTACCAGCTTTTGTTTTTTTAAAATTTTCTCTATTGTTTTTTTTTGTTGTTGTTGTCAATTTCATTTATTTCTGCTCTAATCTTTATTATTTCTTTCCTTTTGCTTGCTTTAGGATTGGCTTGCTGTTCTTTTTCTAGTTCCTTCAGGTATTCAGTTTGGTCTCTGATTTTATCTCTTTCTTCTTTTTCAGTATAGGTGTTTCGGGCTATAAATTTCCCTCTTGCCTTTGCTGTATCCCGTAAGTTTTGATATGTTGTCTTCTCCTTTTCATGTGTCTCAATATATTTACTAGTTTTTCTTACAGTTTCTTCTTTGACCCACTGATTGTTTAGGATTGTGTTCTTTAGCATCCACACGTTTGCTAATTTCCCCCTTTCCCATCTATTATTGGTTTCCAGGTTCGTTCCATTATGATCTGAGAAGGTGCTTTGTATAATTTCATTCTTTTTATATTTATTGAGACCTGCTTTGTGTCCCAACATGTGGTCTATTCTGGAGAAAGATCCATGAACACTTGAGAAAATGTATAACCTGCTGATTTGGGATGCAACGTTCTGTTTATGTCTTTTAGGTCTAGCTCCTTTATCATCATATTCAGCTTCTCTGTTTCCTTGTTTATCTTCTGTCTAATTGTTCTATCTAATGATGTGAGTGGTGTGTTGAAGTCTCCATCTATTATTGTAGAGATATATATCCCTTCATTTTTGCGAGAGTTGCCTTATGCATTTTGGGGCACCCTGGTTAGATGCATAGATTCTTATGACTGTTACTTCTTCCTTGTGGTTTGCCCCTTTTATTAATATGTAATGGCCTTCTGCATCTCTTATAACTTTTTTTTGCATTTAAAGTCTGTTTTGTCCAGTATTAGTATAGCTACCCTGCTCTTTTTTTGGCTACTGTTTATATGGAATATCTTTTTGCAGCCTTTCACTCAGCCGATTTTTAGCCCTTGAGCTAAGGTTTGTCTCTTGTAGATAGAATATGGATGGCTCATGTTTTTTAATCCATTCTATCAGCCTGTGTCTTTTGATTGGGGAATTTAATCCATTCACATTCAATGCTATTACTGTAAATGCATTATTTACTTCCACCATTTTATTCTTTGGCTTTCATATGTCATATCTTATTTTTTGTATGTCTTTTTACCCTTTTTGTTATCCTTTCTGATAGCCTTGCCGTCTACATTCTTATCTAAGCTTCTCTCATCTCTCTTTTCCTTTCTGGATGTAGGGTTCCCTTCTTGCAAAGCTGGATTCTTTTTTCCAAACTCTCTTAGTTTATGTCTATTTGTGACTATTTTAAACTCACCTTCATATTTGAAGGACAATTTTGCCAGATAAAGAATTCTTGGGTTGCAATTTTTCTTTCAGTATTCTAATTATATCATACCACTGTCTTCTTTCCTCCATGGTTTCTGATGAGAAATCCACATTAAGTCTTAGTGAGCATCCCCTATATGTGATGGTTTGCTTCTCCTTTGCTGCTTTTAGAATTTTCTCTTTATTGTTGGCATTTGTCATTCTGAGTAGTATGTGTCTTGGTTAGGTCTATTTGGATTTTTTCTGATTGGAGTATGTTGTACTTCTTGGACATATAAGTTCATTTCTTTCAAGAGAGTTGGGAAATTTTCAGCCACTACTTCCTCAAATACTCTATCTGCCCCTTTTCCCTTCTCTTCTTCTGGAACTCCCTTGACACATATATTGCTATGCTTCATGTTACCATTCAACTCCCTGAGCCCCTGCTCAATTTTATCCATTCTTTTCTCTCTCTGTTCTTCAGTCTCTTCAATTTCAGCTGTTTTGTCTTCTGTATCACTTATTCTTTCTTCTGTCATTTTGAGTCTGCTATTGTAGGCCACCAATGTGTTTGTGCTCTTACCTGTTGTGTGTCTGTTATTTTTCTAATCATGTTTTCAAATTCTTCTTTGTGTTAGCCCAGTGTCTTCTTGATGTCCTTTGTCTCTTTAGCCATATTTTCTTTCAACTCATTGATTTGATTTAGGAAATTTGTATGAACCTTGCTGATTAGTTGTCTTAAATCTTGTATCTCATCTGGGGCTTTGATATATTCCTTTGCTTGAGCCATCTTTCTGTTTTTTTAGTGTGGCTTGTAATTTTTTGCTACCTAGGCATCTGATTATGATGGTGAGTTTACTCCGATGCTTAGTTTCTCTCTCTTGTGCATGGATTTATTGGCGGGTTACTGCCATTATTTGATTTTTGGTTCAATCTGTTCTAGCTCTTTAAGATTATCCCTGTTTAGTTGTTAAAACCAGCCATGGACCCAGTAATTGGTTGCAGACTCAGTTCCAAAGGCCTTGCAGAGGGAGGGTATAAAGGCTTGGAACAGTCTCTCTTATTTATTTACTTTTAGTTTCCTTGCATGCACCAACTTGGTCTGCCAGCAGATGGTCCTCTTCTGTAGACCTCTCATCGCAAACCCTGATCAGAATGTGTTCACACTAACACTGACTGCAACATTGTGACAGAGGTTCCAACCGCAGGGCTATTCAGAACCACAGAAATCAAATTTTTCAGAAGCTGTTCTCCAATCTTTGCTGGCAGTCCCCTCCCTTTTCCCAGGTAGGAAATAATTCCACTCCTCTCTGCAACAGTCTCCGTCAGTAGGGAGGGTGTTTGAGAGGGTCAGAGCTCTTTAGTCCTGTGCCGGCTCCGAGGACAAACAATGAATGATGTGGCCCCACCTGGCCTGGAATGGCTCGTGGGACAGCAGACCAAATTTTTTGGCCAAAATCTGAATCAGCCTTAGGCTGCAACCGTCTCTTTCCCCTTTCCTGGGGAGGTGGACTCCTGTGGCCACCTCTCTCTAGCCACTGGCCAGGGGCAGAGGGCTCAATGCTGTTGCCTCTGAGGGTGGGGGGGATGGGTACTGGCCACTGCAGCTTTTACTCACAATTTTCCTGTTGAGATTTTTTTCCTTTGCCCCTCTCTCTTCTGAGTGGTGTCTAGCCTTTCCCTGGTTTCCCTAGAACATTTTTTCCCCTGGCCGTTTCTGCCTGTCCTCTAGCTGTGTCTTGCTAATCCTCCCTCTTCCCAGAAGTCCCCCAAAATATTTATTAAGTGCCTACCAAACACAACACAGTCTGCCAATTGCCAGAAGGATATAATATGTTATGTGTTTTAGAGTATGGAAATAACACATTTGGTTGGTAAAGATGAAGGCTTTAGAAAGAAGGTTGCTTTAGAAGGGTCTAGAAGAATGGGTAGTATCTTATCCATTTTTTGGTATTGTTTCACTTTCCTTTTTTTTCTTTCCTTCCTCCCTTCCCTCCTTCCCTTCATCCCTCTATCTCTCCATCTCTCCATCACTCCCTCCTTTCCATCTTTTAAGTTTTGTCCCACTAGTAGTAAAGCCAAAGAATGATCCCTGGGTTAAGATGGTAACATGAATAACATATTAAGACCTGTTATGGATCCAGGAGATTTTACACATTTTAATGCATTTACTGAGGCATAGAGTGAATAAGAAACTTAGTCAGTGTTCCAAAGCTAGTACATGGCAGATCTGTGATATGAACCTTGGAAGTATAGCTTTTATCCACTCTCTTAAACACTGTGTAATGGTCACTTATAATAGTAAACAATTAAAAACAATATAAATATTAAAAAATGGGTTATTGGTTGAATAAGTTATAGTATTTAAAAATGGAATATTATACAGTTTTTAGAAGTGATACTGGAAAAATATTTATCAGTACAGAAAAATGTTCATGCTATATTAAGAGCAAAGAGGTTACAGTAGATACACTATTCCTCTTCTTTCAGAAAAAATATGTATACCATATGTGCATAGGAAAAACACTATAAAATGGTACTCATCAAATTTCTGGGTGATGGGATAATGGGTAGCTTATTTTCTCTTTTGTTTTTCATTATTTTCCAGATTTTCAGGGAAAACTGTTTATTTCTAACAATCAGAAAGAATATTAGAAGAAGTCATACACAGTTTTTCAAAGCAAGATTGAAAAATGTAGAAAGTTAGAAAGAAGAATAAAATAATCCTCCTACCCAGTGTCAACCACATCAGATTTTCAGTGTAATTCCTTTCAGTGTCTATTCATCCATAGATCTTTTTAAATAGTTACAACCATACAATTACATAGTTTGTATAGCCTGGTCTTTTCATCTAATTATATATAATAATCTTTTTTTCATGTTGTTACATATTCTTTATAAATTTTTAATGATTGCATATTAGTCCATCAAGTACCTAATTCTTCTTTTGGTATAAGTTGTTTTGAAGATTTTGCTATATGTAATGCTACAGTGAACATCTTTGTATGCAAACCATTTTCCTCTATTTAGACTTATTTCCTTAGATTCTTCTAGATGTGTAAAATTTGGACAGGTGATCAGGGGTTACAGCAAGGTGAAAGAGGAATGGATATTTTCAGAATTGTACTTCATATGCAGCCCAATTAGAAACCCATGATATCAGGTTGTTCCATTAACAGAGATGCCAAGAGTGACCACTGGTTTAAGGTGTTAACATGAGTAACAATTTAGTTTAGTAGAGTATAGCAATTAATAAGAGATCGGCCAACCCTTTTATCTATAATTTTCCCTATTCTCCTGTAATGAAAGTCACCTCTCTTTTCCCATTCACACTTGTTTTATATTTGTATTTGTCTAGACATTAGCCCCTTGAGGGCAGGGTTCATATGTTTGCCTCACCTAGCACAGTGTCTTTTATGTAGTATGTGGTACATGTTTATTAGAAGGAAGAAAGAAGCATTAATTTTCCAACAATCTTCTAGGTCTTAAATCATTCTCATATGTATTACATTGCTGTTTTAAAAGATGTTTTAGAAAGCAGGTAATATAGTTTAGAGTAGACTATAGAAGTGAAAAATAGACCTGAATTATTCATATTAATTTTCTTCTTGTCCTTTTGAGTGGATTCCTGCTCCTTTTGTAGAGATTGTTCTCTGATGCAAAGTTTAGGCAAAGCTGAACTGCTATCCTAGGAAAGTGACATAGTAGCAGTAGGCACTCTTTTTCTATTGTCCAACTTGTGAGTTATAGGTGGCCCTGATGTAACGTAGTTTTGCTTGACTTCTGCCCACTTCCTCTTTTTCTTCTTAGATTTGGATGGCTGTACAGCTAGCTTGTGGGTTGAGAATTTTTTCTTTCTTTTAATGTTCTGTATTATCAGTAGGCTTATAATATTTATTGTTGGCTTTTCCCAGGCTAGATTTTGATGATGATGCAGAAGGGAACACTAAATTTTTAAGGTAAGATTTTGAAAACTTTTTCTGGACTTTTGATATTAATTTAATTTATAAACTTGATTCATCTGACTTGTAACATTTTATTCTTAGGCCTAAGGAGAATGCTTTGCTCCAAAACTATAAAATTTATGTTACATTATATCCCCCAAATTTTCAAGCTTTCTTTTAATAGCTCCAGAGGAATGGCCTCAGTGAAGAGAAGGCAGAGAATTTACAAGACACTCTGTATCAGTTATCTATTGCTGTATAACAGTAGTAGCTTAAAAACAGGAACTTACTATTTCTCACAATTCTGTGGATTAGCTGGGTGGCTCTTCTGCTGATCTCTCTCAGATTAAATCATTAAGCTGGCCGGTCAACTGAGAACTGGGCTTAGCTGGGATAGCTGGGTATCTCTTTGTGGTCTTCAGATGGTAGCCAGACTGAATTTCTTCATATGGTGATGGCTACAATCCAAAGAGGATGTCCCAGTGTACACATGCTTATCAAGTCTCTCACATTTGTTGATGTCTCATTGACCAAAGCAAGTTTTATATTCAAGTCCTGAGTCAGTGTGGGAGGGGGCCATAGAAGGGAGTGGATACTGGGAGGTGTAATTTACAGGGGTTCATTAATGTACTAATCTGTCATACCCTGTGATTCCTGTTGACTCCTATAGAGCAGGAATTGGAATTTGCATCCTTGAGTAAAGAATCAGAGTATCAATAATGGACTTTTCAATATATTGATGAAGGGGTTCTTTCTGAGAAGGCGGTTTTTTATGCTGAAGATTAATTACTTGGCTTGTTTTCAAGTGAGAAAAGCAGTAAGAGTCGAAGAAAGGAAGATAACCTTTGACTTTGGTCTGCCTTTCTTTTTTCCAAAGTTGAAAATAATAGACTAAGAGATATTTCATTTGTAATTAACATAAAATAAAGGATCCCTTTAAAAAATTATGTGGGTGCCCATATTTCATCAGGGGAGTTGAGCCGGAGGGTGGTGTGGGCCCAGGGATGGTGGGGTGGGACACGGCAGATCTAATATAGCCCATTTGATGGCCTGTGAAAGTGTTTTCCATTGCCTTGCGGTGGTGGATACGGGACAAGATGACAGGCATCAAAAACTACAAAAGTGTACGATCTAAAAGGGGGACCTTGATGTGGACCAATGACAATGTTGAGGAATTATGTTTCACTATCCGTATGTCTGTTATGTTGGGGCTGCCATTCACATACAAAACGATTTCGGTATGGGGAGAAATGGA
>PVKH010046605.1:0-10380 GCA_004027955.1 Chaetophractus vellerosus | reverse complement strand
CTCCTTGGGGCCACATGGGAACCCACCCTTTCCACAGGCTTGCCCAACAGCCATTTTCTTGGTTCCACCCTCATCAAGCATCTGGGTGTCGACCAAGTTTCAGACTTCACCCTCCAAGCGGGTTGGGGTGATTGCCCCACCTTACCCAATTTTTGGGTTAGAGCCCTAGCACCCCTAGTACAGTGAGGTGAAGACAACAGTTTCTAACTGTGTTTTATTCTTCAACTTCTCCTATGTTTTGACTCTTGTATTTAAATGATGTTGTTAGGGAAGGTTCACAGTGGGGGATGAACTGGTGAGTCAGGACACTCTACGTCATGAACCTGTGAATCCTGTCATCTGGGGAGTTTAGCCGGGGGGTGTTGTGGGCCCAGGGGTGGTGGGGAGGGACGGGGTGTATCGAATATAGGGCATTTGGTAGCCCGTGGAAGTGTTTTCCATTGCCTTGCGGTGGTGGATATGGGACAAGGTGACAGGCATCAAAATTTAAAAAGTGTACAACCTAAAGTGTGGACCTCGATGTGGACCAATGACAATGTTGAGGAATTATGTTTCACTATCTGTTTTTCAGTTATGTTGGGGCTACCATCCACATACAAAATGATTTTGGTATGGGGAGGAATGGAGGAGGGGGTTGAGTATATAAGAATGTCCTGTATTTTGTCTGTGGCTCTGCTGTGACCCAAAGCTTCTTTGAAAATTAAATGATAAAAGTAGGGCTACTTGAGAGTGATAAGATGAAAGTGTCATGAAATAGACTGGACACCAGTTATTGCACAGACAAGGCACAATTTGGGAATTCAAAAAAAATAAAAATAAAAATAAACATAAATAAAACTTATACATATATATATCATTATATATTTTTATTTTTATACTTTTTTAACATTTTTTGAATAGCCCAATCATTTAATAAAATCTTGTTATCCTTTTTCTATATTCTTATTTATATTTTTAATTTTCTAAAATTATTTTGTAATATCAAGTTTACCTATATTTTAACTCTTACATATAAATACCATTATTATTTCATTTTCCTATTCATTACAATTGGCTACTGTGATGGCTTCACATGTGAAGAGGTTATGGATCACAAAAGGGTCACAATGTGGTTGGGAAAGGAGCATTGGAGGGGGGGGTGTCAAGGTTGGGGGTGCATGGGAGGAAGTCCACCTGAACATACATAAAAGTCATACATAATTGTTCAAAGGCTCATGGGATATGGTCATGGGGTGAAGTATTAATCACTAAATGGGAGAACACTGAACTACCATCATGGAGATTGCTGTCATATTTTTGAGATGAGTAGCAACATACCCCTGAGTACAGGGGCAGTGTCTGGCAAATGAGGATGATCCATTGATGGGTCCCTGTTATTGATGACTAGCCTTATGAATCATTGCTGTTGAAATTGAAATAGCCTAGTGTTAAGGGGTGCCTAAGAGTTGCCTCTGGAGAACCTCCTTGTTGCTCAATGTGGCCTCTCTCTAAGCTAAACTCAGAATATGAATACATTACCTTCTTCTCAGTGTGGGACATGACTCCTGGGGATGAGCCTCCCTGGCAATGAGGGATTACTACCAAATGCCAATGGGCAGTACAACTAGGAAAATACTTCAAATAAAAGGGGGAGATGGTAAAGACAAATGAGTTCATAGTGCTAAGAGACATCAAAGTGAGTCAGGAGGGCAACCCAGAGGTAACACCTATGCAAACCCCAGTAGGAACTCCTAGGCTTCTGTATTAGCCATAGGAGTGCCTTTTGAAATACACCAAAGATTGGTTGGTCTTTATAAAGGGTATTTATTTGGGGTAGAAGCCTACAGTTATCAGGCCACAAAGCATAAATTTCTTCCCTCACCAAAGTCCACGTGTTGGAGCAAGATGGCTGCCGACATCTGCAAGGACTCAGGCCTTTGGGTTCCTCTCCTGCCAAGGCCACATTTCTCTCCAGGCTTAGCTTCTGCTTCCTCCACAAGTTCAGCTGTAGACCATGAGGCCCTCTATGCATTGTGTCTCTCCACAAGGCCAGCTGTAGACTGTCAGGCAAACAGCTCACTGCAACATCAGAAATGCTTCTCAAATCTGCTTCCCCCAATCTGCTTCTCCAAATCTGCTTCTCCAAATATGTTCTCCAAATCTGCTTCTCTCATCTCTGCTGCCTTTTATCTAGCCTTTTATACTTGAGACCATGCCCACTGAGGGGTGAAGCTCAACATCCCACTGACGTGGTGGTTAACACCCTAATCAAAACAATCATGCCCAGATGAACAGATCAGTTCACAAGCATAATCCAATTTATATTTTTGGAATTCATAATTAAATAAAACTGTCAAACCATTACAGCTTCCAATATTGATAGCACCCCAAACAGAGGACCTCCAGAGGGCTTTGGAGATATCCAGGTCCTATACATGGACAGATAATCCCAGAGTTTGGTGCCTTACTAGTGGGCCCTAATTTGGAATCCTTGCTCCTGAGAGTGACAGAGTCTGACCGAAATATGTCTTCACTGCACATGGTCCAAATGTCTATTCTATTCAAACCTATATTTGATGCCAGAGTTTTAGATACACTTCCATAGACCAGAGACTACAGGCTGACCATGTGCCAACTAGGTCCAGAAACTCTGTGGACCTGCAACTCCTATGCTACAACTCAGTGGACTCAACCAGGACACCTAGTTGGGAGTTGATGACGGACGATGGCTATGCAGGGGAATCCAAAGAGCCTGCAGCTGCAGGCAGGATAATCTGTTCCATTGTATCCATGGGGTATAAGCCCCCTCTCATGTGGTGGTGAAGGGGACATCACCATCTCAGACTCCTTGGGATTGGGGGAAGAACTATGGACTAGAATGAACTTGTTGGTGTCCTGCTATAGACTTGTGATATATGCAATGGAAGAAATTGCAAAATTATGTGGAGCCAGGGTCACTGGACTCTTTGGGAGCAGGGTGAGGGAAGAGCAATTGTAATGCGAGGTTTTTATTTGGGGACCTGGGAAGTGTTGTGGGTGATGCTGCAATGGAGGATGTAGGCAATTTTGTATCATCATGTATCATTCAGAACTGTATGGGAGAGAGAGTCGTCTACAGCCTAAACTGTGATCTATGCTTGATGGCAAAGCCCCAAAATGTGTATATCTATCACAGGCGTTATGCCGCACTGAGGGATGTGTATGTGGGGGGTGGTGCGAGGGGTGTGGGGTGGCATATGGGTACTCCTGGAATCTCTGTGTAACATTTATGTAATCAATGTATCCTAAATATATATATAGGTATATAAAATAAAAAAATTAAAAAAAAAGATGTCTATCCTATTGAAACTAATCTACAGATTTAACGCAATCCCAATAAAAATTAACACTATATTTTTTAGGGAATTGGAAAAACTAACTACAAAATTTATTTGGAAAAGTAAGAATCCCCAAATTGCCAAAGACATATTGAAAAAGAAAAATGAAGTGGAGGTATCACACTACCTCACTCCAAAACATACTACAAAGCTACAGTGGTGAAAACCACATGGTATTGGGACAAAGATAGTCACATTGACAAGTGGAAGCGAATTGAGAGTTCCAATATAGATCCTTGCATATACAGTCACCTGATATTTGACAAGGCCACCAAGCCCACTCAGTGGGGAGAGAATGGCCTCTTCAACAAGTAGTGCAAGTATTCCATTAGCAAGAGAATGAGGGAGGAACACCATCTCACAGCCTATATGAAAATTAACTCAAGGTGGATCAAAGATTTAAACATAAGAGCCTAGACAATAAAAACCTTGGAGGATAATGTAGAGAAGCATCTACAGGATCTTGTAATAGGAAATGATTTTATGGACTTCATACCCAAAGCACGAGAAGCAAAAGACAAAATAGATAAATTGGATCTCCTCAAAATTAAAACCTTTTGTACCTCAAAGGATGTTATCAAGAAAATAAAAAGGCAGCCAACCCAATGGGAGAAAATATTTGGCAACCATATATCTGAGAGGAGCCACATATCTTGCATATATAAAGAGATCCTACACCTTGAAAATAAAAAGACTAATAACTCATTTAAAAAATGGGCAAGTGACCTGAAAAGACAGTTCTCCAAGGAAGAAATACCAATGGCTAAAAGGCACATGAAAAAATGCTCGGCATCTCTAGCTATAAGAGAAATGCAAATCAAAACTTCAATGAGATACCATCTTACATCCATCAGAATGGTGGCTCTTTAAAAAACTGCAGATTATAAATCTTGGAGTGGATGTGGTGGAATGGGTACCGTCATCCACTGCTGGTGGGTTTGTGGATTGGTCCAGCCACTGTGGAGGGCAATATGACAATTCTTCAAAAAACTAAATATAGATCTTCCATATGATCCAGTAATTCCACTGCTAGGTATATACCAGAAGAGTTGAAAGCAAAGGCATGCACAGACATATGTACACCAATGTTCATAGCAGCATTGTTCACAACTGCCAAAATTTGGAATCAACTCAACTTCCCCAAAGCAGATGAATGAATAAACAAAATGTGGTACATACATACAATGGAATACTACTCAGCAGTAAGAAGGAACAAAGTGTTAACACACGGGATACATGGATGAATCTTGAAGACGTTATGTTGAGTGAAGCAAGCCAGGTATTTAAGAATGAGATGTACATGACCTCACTGATATGAATAAAGGAAATTGAGCAGTCCCTGAGAACTAGGGTCTGAAAAGTAGGTTTAAAAGAAAGAGAAAGAGAAGAGAAAGTAGTTGGACATCATCCATAGGGACGTGATCTGTGGTGAGGTGATAGACTGTGGTTGTGTGTTGGGGCAATGCGACAGGTGGGTGGTGATATTGTTTGGTTTTGTGGTGCAGATTGTTGGCTGGGAGGATTGGGAGGGGCAGGCTGGAGAGCCCAGGATGCTTTGGGGGGTGGAGGGGGACCAGAAGAATGCTTGGGACGCGTGGGAGAGGGGTTGAGACTGAAGAGGTGGGAGTGCTCTTGTTGCAGTGTGGAGGAGTGGTGTCACAGCTTGGGGGAGATGGTTAGGGGGCATTCAGGAGGGTGTATTCAGTTGGCCTCGGGGGTGTGTGGGAGTGTTCATTCTGTAGTGGTGTAGTGTGTTCGTGGGTGTAGAACGTGCATGGTGGGGGGAGGGAGATGGCTTCCCTATTTTTGTAGGTCTGTTTCACTCAGAAATAGACAAGGGGGGCGAAACTTGAGAGCATGGATGATTCCTGGTGGGGCATGAACCGGTTAACCAGGACACTCTCTGGTGTGAATCTGTGAATCCTGTCATCCAGAGAGTTGAGCTAAGGGGACATTATTGCCCTGGGGTGGTGGGGAAGGACAGGCTGGATCGAATGAGGGGCTTGGAGGCCCAAAGAAGTGTTTTCCATTGCCTTGCGGTGGTGGACACAGGACAGGAAGATAGTCATCAAAATTTATAAAAGTGTTCGAACTAAAATGTGGACTTTGATGTGGACCAATGACAATGTTTGGGAACTATGTTTCACTATCTGTCAGTTATGTTGGTGCTGTCATCCACACACAAAAAGTTTTCGTATGAGGAGGAATGGAGTAGGAGGTTGAGTACATAAGATTGTCTTGTATTCTGTGTGTGACTCTGTTGTGACCTAAAACTTCTTTGAAAATTAAATGAAAAAAGGTGGGATGCTTGAGAGTGAGAAGAGGAAGGTGCCACAAAATAGACTGGACACCAGATATTGCACCAAGAAGGCAAAATTTGAAAAAAAAATTTGTATAAACATATATCTTATTGTTTTTTCACAGATTTTGAATAACCCAGTCCTTTGGCAATGTCTTGTTTTCTTTTTTCTATTTTTTAAAATTTTTTAAATTGTTTTTTTTTAAGTTCTCCTATGTTTTGACTCTTGCATTTAAATGTCGTTGCTAGGGATGGTTCATGGTGGGGAATGAACTGGGGAGCCAGGACACTCTGTGGCATGAATCTGTGAATCCTGTCATCTGGGGAGCAAGCCCAGGGGCATTGTGGGCCCAGGGGTGGTGGGGAGGGATGGGGTGGATCAAATGAGGGGCATTTGTTGGCCCATGGGAATGTTTTCCATTGCCTTGTGGTGGTGAACTCGGGACAGGGTGATAATCATCAAAATTTTTAAAAGTGTACGATCTAAAATATGGACCTTGATGTGGACCAATGACAATGTTGGGGAACTATGTTTCACTATCTGATTCTCAGTTATGTTGTTGCTGCCATCCACAAAGGAAAGGATTTTATTATGGAGGGGAATGGAGGAGGAGTTTGAGTACATGAGATTGTGTTGTATTCTGTGTGTGACTCTGCTGTGACCCAAAATTTCTTTGAAAATTAAATGAAAAAAGAAGGGATGCTTGTGAGTGAGAGGAGGAAAGTGCCACAAAACAGACTTGGTGCCAGATACTGCACAGACAAGGCAAAATCATGAAAAAATTATATATATATAAATATTATTGTTTTTCATACTTCTTGAATAACCCAATCCTTTAATAATATTTTATTTTATTTTTTCTATCTAAAATTTTCTAAAATTATTTTTTATATTTTAACTTCTCCTATATTTTAACTTTTACATTTAAAAATCATTATTATTTCATTTTCCTATTCATTGCAATTGCTATTGTTATGGCTTCACCTTTGAAGAGGCTATGGATCACAGAAGGATCACAACAGGGATGGGAGAGGATCATTGATAGGGGGTGTCAGGGTTGGGGGTGCATGGGAGGAAGTCCACCTGAACATACATAAAAGGCATGCATAACTGTTCAAATGCTCATGGGGCATGGTCATGGGGTGAAGTATTAATCACTAAATGGAGAGCACTGAATTCCCATCTTGGAGAGCTCTGCCATATTTTCCAGAAGAGTAGTAACGTCCCCCTGAGTGCAGGGGCAGTGTCTGGCAAAGGAGGATGATCCATTGATGGGCCCTTGTTATTGATGATTAGCCTTATGAGTCATTGCTGTTGAAATGAAATAGCCAAGTGTTAAGGGGTGCCTAAGAGTTGCCTCTGGAGAACCTCCTTGTTGCTCAAATGTGGCCTCTCTCTAAGCCATACTCAGGATATGAATGCATTACCTTCCTCCCAGTGTGGGACATGACTCCCGGGGATGAGCCTCCCTGGCAGTGAGGGATTACTAACAAATGCCAATGGGCAGAATGACTGGAAAAAGACTCTGAATAAAAGGGGGAAATTTTAAAGACAAATGAGTTCATAGGGCTAAAAGACTTCAAAGAGAGTTGGGAGACAAACCCAGAGGTAACACTTATGCACACCCCAGTAGGAACTCCTAGGATTCCAATATGGATAACACCCCAAATAGAGGGACTTCTGAGGGCTTTGGAGATATCCAGGTCCTTTATCAGGGCAGATAGGCCCAGAATTTGGTGCCTTACCGTGGACCCTATTTTGGAACCCTTGATCATGAGAGTGACAGAGAGTGACTGAAATATGTCTTCACTGCACATCATCCATCAGTCTCTTCTATTCAAACCTATATTTGATGCCTGAGTTTTAGCTGTACTTCCAGAGACCAGAGCCTATGCACTGTCCATGTGTGAACTGGGCCCAGAGGCTCTGTGGATCTGCAACTCTTACTCTACTGCTCAAGGGACTCACCCAGGACAGTTATTGGGAGATGATGATCAATGACGGCTCTCCTGGGGAATGGAGAGAGCCTGCAGCTTCAGGCAAGTCAACTCTTCCATTGTATCCATGGGATATAAGCTCCCCCTCACTTGGTGGTGGAGGGGACATCACCATCCCAGACTCCTTGGGATTGGGGGAAGAACTATGGACTAGAATGGACTTGTTGGTGTCCTGTTATAGACTTGTGATACAGGCAATGGAAGAAATTACAAAATTATGTGGAGCCAGGGTCACTGCATGCTTTGGGGGCAGGGAGAGGAAAGGGCAATTGTAATATAGGCTTTTTTGGGGGGACTTGGGAATTGCAATGGAGGATGTAGGCCATTTTATATCATCATGTATCATGCATAACTGTTTGGGAGAGAGTGTGGTCTACAGTCTGAACTGTGATCCATCCTTGATGGCAAAGCCCCAAAATATGTATATCTATCACAGTTGTTGTGCCACACTGATGAAGGATATATATGTGGGAGTTTGTGGGAGGTGTGGCAGGGTAGCATGTGGGTACTCCTAAAATTTCTGTGTAATATTTATGTAATCAATGTATCCTAATATATATATATATATATAATTTTTAAAAAGGGAAACCTTAATCAAAATATCTGTAATGCAATAACTACAAATCATCCACATACAGTGATTTTTACAAAATGGATTTGAATGTGACCTTGTCTAATATCCAAGAAATACAGATGGCATTTGTAACACTTACACAACTATGTGCTAATGTGCCTCTTGAAGAAACTTAACAGAAATAGGTACCTTCACTGGAAAATACTAGGTGGTTATATGTAAGGGCATTCAATAAACGTTCAGTATAACTTGTGTACATGCTGGACAGTCAAATATCAAAGAAGAGCTGTGGAAAACAAAACAAAAGGCAAGAGAGAGAAACTGGCTATCAGAGTAAATTCACCAACATATTAGGAAACAGAAAGAGATGACATAGCCAAAGGAACAAACCAAATATCCTGAAGATATACAGGGTTTAAGAAAATTAATCAATGATAATCACACAACTCTTCTAAATCAATTCAATTCAAAGAATTAAAGAATATATGACTAAAGAGATAGAAAGATATATAGAAGACACTGATTGAGTATAAAGAACAATTTCAAAGACTGAAAAGAAAAATAACAGGCCTTATGGAAATGGAAGGCATGATGAATGAGATTAAAAATACATTTAAGGCACATAAGAGCAGATTTGAATTGCTTGAAAGCAGGCTCTGCTGACTGAATTCACTGAAGAAAAGTCCCCAACCATCCTCTCTTTTTCCTTGTAACAGCTGACAGGAAGGAATATGTTTGTTCCCCTCTCAGTCAGCTGCAGTGAACCAGGGGTTTTAGCCAGTTAAATAATGTGGGGTGCAGGAGTGGAGCCCTTCCCAGATGCCATAAGGTTTTGGTAACTCACATTTGTTGTTTCAAGTTCTTTAGCTCATACTGAAGAGAAACCTTATGAATGTAATGAATGTTAAAAAGCCTTCAGTCATAGGTCATCTCTTAGAAATCATGACAGAATTAATACTGGAGAAAAACCCTATCCTTCAAATGAATGTGGGAAAGCCTTTAGCCATATTTCAGCCCTTATTCAACAGCACAGAATTAATACTGGAAAAAAACATGTGAATGTATTGAATGTGGGAAAACCTTCAGCTGGTGTACACATCTTATTGTACATCAGGGAATTCATTCTGGGGAGAAATGCTACCAGTGCAAAGAATGTAGGAAAGTTTTTTTGCCACAGCACATCACTAATCTGACATCAGAGAACTCACATGGGAGAGAAACCCTACGAGGGTGTTGAATGTGGGAAATCCTTCAACCAGACCCCAGCCTTCATTCAGCATCACAGAATTCATACTGGAGAGAAACCCTATGAATGTAATGAATGTGGAAAGACCTTCAATCAGAGTGCACATCTTACAGAACACCAGAGAACTCACTGTGGAGAGAAACCCTTTATTTGTAAGGAATGTGGAAAAACCTTCAGCCGAAGTACACACCTTACTGAACATCTAAAAATTCATTCTGGTGAGAAACCCTATTAATGTAATGAATGTCAGAAACTATTTTGCTATAGAACATCAATAATTCGACATCAGAGAACTCTTTCAGGAGAGAAACCCTATCTATGTAATGAATGTAGGAAAGCTTTTAGATTAAGCTCAGCCCTTACTAAACATAAGCAAACACATACAGGAGAGAAACCTTACCATTGTAATAAATGTGGTGATGTTTTTCTGTCATAATACATTGTTAGTTTGACATCAGAGAACTCATTTCAGAAATGAAATTTTATCAGAGTAATGAATGTGGGAAAGCCTGCAGCCATAATCATCACATATGAGTAATCACAGTAGTAAGAAACCCTAGGCTTGTTATATGAGTAAAACTTCAGGCAAACCACCCATTTACTCAATACTATACTGTTTTTGCCAAGAAGAAACACTGTTCTTTCCACTAATAAGAGTCATACATAATTGTTCAAAGGCTCATGGGCCAGGGTCATGGAGTGAATTACTAATCACTAAATGGGAGAACACTGAACTCCCATCTTGGAAATCTCTGTCATATTCTCCAGATAAGTAGCAACATCCCCCTGAGTACAGGGGCAGTGACTGGCAAAGGAGGATAATCCATTGATGGGCCCCTGTTATTGAGGATTAGCCTTATGAGTCATTGCTGTTGAAATTGAAATAGCCTAGTGTTAAAGGCTGCCT
>PVKH010046604.1:0-10382 GCA_004027955.1 Chaetophractus vellerosus | reverse complement strand
GGCAGGACTGAAATGACCAAGTTCTCTCCTCTTCCCTGTCTTCCTCTCTGTGTCTTCTTGAGTGAGTGTCCGTTTATACAGGCCACCAAGGGGGCAGGGACTCAGCCTGAGCCACACCCGACTGATGTGGTCAATGCAAGCCCCCATCTTAGAATAATTTAATCAAAGACATCTCAGCTGAGTCTAATACAACCAGAGGCTAGCACACCCAGAGAAACAGAGCAGGTTTACAAACAATCTTTTTTGGGGGGTTCATAAATAAACTCAAACTGTCACACAGTACCCAGGGCATCTCTTATACTATGAATGGGTGTGAGCTTCTGAGAATGGGACTTAATGCCCCTAGATTTACTGGGAAATTCAGTCATCAATTGCTGCTTAACAAACCACCCCAAACTTAGTGGCATAAAACAACTATATATATATATATATATATTTTTAGGAGGTACCAGGGAATGAACCTGGGACCTTGTACACAGGATGCAGGAGCTCAAAGCACTGAGCTCCACCTGCTCCCCAACAATATTTTACTGCAATTATTACCTCCCTTGGTTCTGGCAGTTGGCTGGACTCAGTTAAGTGGCTCTCATGTGGGGCTGCGTGGAGTCGGTCTGCAGGGTTCCCACACTCATGTCCATCAGCTGGTGCTGGCTGTGGACCAGGGTCTCAGCTGGGACTGTCAGCAGGCTCACATCGTGGTGGCTGGGTTCCCAGAACAAGTGCCTCAAGAAAGAGAGAATCAGGAAGAAACTTGTTTCCTGTTGTGACCATAGTCACGTAGGGTCACTTGTACCTCCTCTACTGGTCAAGGCAGTCACCAAGGCCCACCCAGGTTCAAGGGGGCGTAGGAGCCTCCTCGTGGTGTGACAGCCGCAGGTCACATCGTAACATGCGCACGCAGGAAATTGTTATGGGCAGGTTTGATCTTACCCATTGATAAGCTACTCAACATCTCTCAGACTCAGATTCCCCATCTGTAAAATATGGAAAATAATGCAAAACTCATAGGACTGTCACAAGGGTCAAGTCAGATGAGATATGGCTTCTGTTCAGTATATATTAATACCCTACAGAGTGAAAGCAAAAATGAATGGGATGGATGGGCTGATCCTAAAGTTGTGGTAGTGGACGGTGGTGAGGACAGTGCAGAATTGTGAACATAAATAACAACACTGAATGACATATGTGAATGTGGTTAAAAGGAACACTTTTAGGTTGTCTGTACGTCACTGGAATAAAAATAGAAAAACCGTAAGACTGTATAACACGGTGAACCCCATTTAATAGTACACTTATAAAAATGTTCTTTCATGAGTTGTCACAAATGTACCACAGTAATGCAAGGTGTAATAAAAGGGTGGCGTATAGGAACTCTGTATTTTACACATGCTTTTCTGTAAGCCTACAACTTCTCTAATGGAAAAATGGATTGAAAATGCTTACGGTACAGGAAGCGTAATAAGCCCACAATACTATTAGCTCCACACTCCCTCTTGAAAATGGTGACATGCAGTGTTCAAAGTTGGCATTACCATTTGGGAATGGGCTTTCATGAAAAATATCAGAACATTAAATTATCTTGACTGTCTAGTGCTCTCTCAGTCACCACTGCTCCCTCTCCCCCGCCACCCCGTTTTGACCCTTTTTCTGAGCTTCTTACAAGCACATCTGGGCATCTTTAAGTATCCAATACCCTAAATGTTTTGTTTTCAAATATTCCTGTTTGGAAAAAACCAAGGTTTAATGAAACAAACACCCCAGTCTCTGTTAAGAAGGCTTAGAATATGCCCATTTATAATAAAAGAAGATTTGTATATCTTTCTTATTTTTCATCTTATTAGTATATCTTTCATACTCAGAACTTTCCTCTAATAAATAACATTTCCTAAAACATACACAAATCTTATGAAATAATAAAATATATTGCTTAATTTTTTATAATATAACACTTTATACTTATGTACCTATACCATGGTCTGACCCAATGACGGAATTAATGAATATATATATATGTATAAATATACATACAAAGGACATATGACATACATGTGTATTAGCCAGAGTTCTCCAGAGAAACAGAACCAAGAGGAAATGTGTGTGTGTGTGTGGTGTATAGATAGATAGATAGATAGATTGGTTGGTTGGTAGATAAAGGGAGACTATAAGGAATTGGCTTAGGTGGTTTTGGAAGAAACTGGCATGTCGGAATTCTGAATCTGTAGGGCAGGCCGGGGGCTGGATATTCCAGCAAGAGTGCAGTTGAAGTCCTTGAATCTGTAGGTGAGTCCAGAGAGGAGAGTGTGGCCTTGAGGCACAATTCCTTCCTCTTCTGGAAACCACAATTCTTGATCTTAAGGCCTTCAATTTATTTGAATTGGCCTGACCACATTATCGAGCGTACTCTCCTTAACTTAAAGTCAGTTTAGAGTAGATGTGAATCACATCTTCAAAATACCTTCCAGAAACATCTAGGCCACTGCTCAACCAAACAACTGGAGGCCATAACCTACCCAAGTTGGCACATAAATTAACCACTATGATATATAAGTGATGAAGCAAAAGAAATAAGATACACATGAATCTACCACCTAACTTTAAAACCAGAGCATTACAATACCATTGGTGCCAGCTGAGTGCAACCCACCCACCCCATCCCCTCTCCGCCCAAAGATGTTTCATTCTGAATCTTGAATGTATTATCCTCTTGCTCTTTTCAAAACCACTCCTTTAACTTGTATATGTATACTTATATTCCCCAACAATGGTGTTTCATTTTTCTTATTTGGGGGCAAAGTGGATAATTCTAAGATCGGGACTGGTAAAAAAAAATATAGAGTAGTAAGTCTCCTGGAATAGTGGGATAATGCTTCATAAACTGCCAGTGGGAGTGTAGTTTCCCCCAAAACTATGGAAGACTTTAAAGTACTCATTACTAAATGGGACATACCCTATGACTGAGCAATTCCATTCAACATGATATATAATCAAAGGAAATGAATGCATATGTATATCAAAGGATATGTACTCAAATGTTTTCTTTAGATTTATATATGACACCCAAACTGGAAACAACTCAAATGTACATCAACAAGAGAAAAATACATTAACTAATTGTTTTATAGTCATTTAATTAATTACCTTAGAAAATCATACTAAGTGGCAGGTTGCATTTTCCAATATTATTGAATTTTCTAATATCAGGCACAATTTATATACCATCCCTCATGCTCTTCTACATTGAGATACTCCTCCATTGAGAAATGAGCTCTTTTTCCACTTGGACATGGCCAAGCTTTGTGGTTGCCTTGAGCAATAGAATGCAGTAGATCTGATGCTGTGTGGCTTTCAATGCAAGGTTGAAAAAGGGGCTATGGCCTCTGCTTTGCCCTTTCACCCTGTCAGAACACTCAGTTTTGAAACCTGGCCCCTGTATTATGAGGAAGCACCACTCACATGGAGAAGCCACACACAAGGGCTAAGGTCCCAGGTCAGAGCCAGAAGCAACCACCAGACTTGTGAGTGTAGCAGCGTTTGAGTCTTCCAGCTGAAGCCCCAGGCAGTGTGGCGTGAAGACAACCCGCTCTCCTGTGCTCCCTCCAAAGTCCTGAGCCCATAAATACAATAAGCTGTTGTTTTATGCCACGGGGCTTTGGGCAGAGTAACTAGAAAAGTTACACACGAAAAGCATGAATAGATATCACAAACACAATGTTGAATGAAAGATGGAAACAAAAATGAGGATATGCTGGAGGCGTGCATTCCTGTGAAGTTCAAAATTAGAAGTAAGCTATGGCGGTAGAAGCCAGAGCAGATGCTTCGGGGGGGTTGTTGACTAGAAGGAGCCATGGGAGAGGATTCTAAAAGGATAGATAATTTTCTCTTTCTTGAACCGGGTGATCATGTCATGGGTGTGATCATTTGTAAAAGTCCATCAAGCCTTACACTGCAGACCTGTGAACATTCCTTCGAAAACCGCGTTCACAGGAGCAAAGCAGAGCTGCTCTGTGAGGCGGGAGTGGAGCCTGTGGGCTCCTCTAGCTCTGCCTCCCTCTCACCCCATGGGGAACTAGCACAGAAGTCTCAAAGTTCCACGGCATGTGGTTTGCAAGCCTTGCACCCGAGGTCCTTCTCTTTTTCCACACCCTATCACCTCGCGGCTCCCGTGCCTGGCATCGTGTCTGGTGGGCAGCAGCCGCTCAGCACGTGCCGTACGCATGAGTGAGTGAGAAGATGCCTGTGTCTGTCTGTGTCCCTTACAAGTGTCTCTTTCTGCTGGATGAGAAGCACACCCCTTGGAAAACTTCTGGGACTTTATCAAGTCTTTCAGTCATTTAGGGAAGGCTTTCAAATAATTTGATAAATTACTGCCCATCTTATAAATTACCGTCAATTTTGTAATTTTCAGTCTTTCAAGCAACCTCTCAGCGTGTAATGGAAGCTTAGTCTGTGCTTGTTTCATCCCATTAGTCCTAGCGTGGTATTTGAGGTAAAGTCTCCAGAGGAATGCTTGAAAGAGGCAACAGTTACATGCAGAGGGTTAACAAACAATTATGTTTTGTACACACCCTTTCTTCTGCATGTTGAAATCCTTTTAAGTCTTTAAAACTTGAATCCAATATCATGCCCTTCTTAATTTTTAGATGAGAGTTTTTCTAAACTCTTTAGACCAGATTGGTGATTCTTTTTAGAGATTATAATATTCATCGATCTCTACATATATATTATATATTATGTATATACACAAAAATCCATATACACTTATGTGTATGTATGATTCCTTGATTTTATTAAGATGGGGAAAGAGATGTTCAAGGAAACAACCATTGAACACAAGAATTGCATTAGAGAGTAGAAAATATTAGTTTTTTCCTACTGTAAATCTTGCAAGGCAGGTGAGGAAATAACTATTTTATAGAAAAGAAAGTGAGGCTATCACAGCAGACCGAAACTCTAAAGCCTGGATAAAATAGTTAAAACAATCACTTGCAAATACTTGACACCAACAATGCAGAGCACCACAGTCACCCAGCTTTCTTTCTAGAAACTTTTTTAGGCCATGGTACAGGAAAGTGAAGTACAAGTTGGAAAAGATAGTCTCACTGGACAGAGGGGATTGAATCTAGAGTCAGAATGGAAGTTGGGGTTTGGGGAGCCAGTGCCAGAATGTGAACCACGTAGAGGGAACTTTAGAAGCCTGTGTGGAAATTCCCCTCAGGGGCTGTGTAACTCAAGCTCTGCCAAATACAGAGCATTTCTCTGAGTTATCCAGCAGATAGCAGCTGCTGGGAGGCCATGAGGCGAGCGGAATTTCTGAAGCTCACATACTGCCAGAAGGTCAGAGTTTGGACCCAGCCAGGGTGATAGGTTCTTACTCATGAAAAGTGAAAATGTATGTCCACACAAAGATTTGTGTATGAATTTTCACAACAGCCCTATTTATAATAGCCCCAAAGTGTAAACAACCCAGGTCAGTGGATAAACAAGACGTGGGGTGTCCACGCAATGGCTTCCTGCTCAGCAGTCAAGCTGAACGAGCCCCTGAGGGAAGCAGTACTAAGAAGAGCCTCACAGTCATTGTGCCAGATGGATAGAGCAGGACACAAAGAATGCACACTCTATGGTTCCTTTATATGTGATTCTAGAAAGTGCAAACTAAACTACAGCCTAAAGGCAGATCGGCGGTTGCATGGGGCTAGGGATGGATGGGAAGGGTAGTCAACGTTTTTGAGTGGGTTCCCGTCTACCATATACAGGAGGTCCAGGGTTCGATTCCTGGGGCCTCCTGGTGAAAAAGCCAGCTGGCCCACGCAGGAGTGCTGCCTGCATGGAGAGCTGGCGCAGCAAGATGATGCAACAAAAAGAGACACAGAGGAGAGACACTAAGAGACACAGCAGACCAGAGAGCTGAGGCGGCGCAAAAGCTTGAGTTCCTCTCCCTACTCCAGAAGGTCCCAGGATCGGTTCCCAGGGCCACCTAAAGAGAAGACAACCAGACACAGAAAAACCCACAGAGAGCAGACAGCGAGCGCAAAGTAATGGGTGGGATAAATAAATAAATAAATCTTAAAAAAAAAAAGTGGGCAAATAAATTGCCATTGTTTAACCTGGCCCATTTCATGGTATTTATTTTAAGCAGGCTAGGAAACTCAAACAGTCAGCAAAGGGGCAAAAGAACTATTTTGAGGATGTTGAAATGTTCTGTGTCTTGGTTATGGTAGATGTTTTCATAAATGTATAAACTATCAAAACTGATAAAATTGTACCCTTTACATGGCTGCTGTTTATTAAATATAACTTGTACTTCAATGAAGTTGATTTTAAAAAGACAAAAAATAATCAGGAGTTAGAGGAGGAATAAAGGAAGAAAGAACAGGTATGACACATAGAAAATAAATAGCAATATGGTAGGTTTTAAACCCATCGTATCAGTAATGACATTAAATGCAAACAGACTAAAAACTTCACATAAAAATCAAATTTGTCAGACTGAATATAAAAAAAACAAAGTCTATCTATATACTCTTTACAAGAAGCACACTTTAATCCAAAGACACAGGTTGAATAGGTTGAAAGAAAAAAAAATATGCAAAAGCATGTCATGAAATCACTACCCAAACAAAAACGGGAATGGATATATTAATTTCAGACAAAGTAGATTTTAAGGAACAATGTATTACAAAACACTGAAAGATAGTTACTAATGGTAAAAACATAAAGTCATAGATGACATGATTATAAATGTAGAAACCCCCAAATAATCTACAACTGGAATTAATAAGTAAATTTAGCAGAGATGCAAGAAATGAGGTGAATATAATATCCACATAAAAATAACTCTTCTATATGTTAGCAACAGAGTATAGAAAAATAAGTAAAAACACTACTATTTACAATTATATAGAAAAAAATCAAGCAAATGGCATGACTCCATAGGAATACCAAATAGCAAACCAATCCATGAAAACACCAAATATCAAATACCTAAAAATAAATCTAAGAAAAGATGTGTAAGGATTCCTCACAGACAGCATACAATACTGCTGAAAAAATTAAGAAGACCTAAATAAATGGGCAGATGCCCCATGTTTTTGTATTTATGCATTTAACACTATTGAGATTTCAACTGCCCTCAAATGCATTTATGGAGACATAATTCCAATCAAAATCCCAGAAAGTCATTTTTCGGTGTTATTGTTCTAGAGATGACAAACTAATTCAAAAGTGCTATGTGAACGCTATGGGCACATAACAGCCAAGACAATATTACAAAATAAGCTGGAGGATTTACAGATGTCAAGACTTAGCATTACTTTGTCAGTAGGTGTACTGCTGATACAAAGACAGACAATTAGAGCAAGAGATCCCAATAGATTGCTAGAAACAGATCCAAACACAGAGCATCATTTAATTTACTGGGGCACAAAATTTCAGTGGTGAACACACAGTCTTTTCAATAAATTTTCCCCGCCAAAATAGGGAATGTGAATGGGAGAAAATGAACCTTCCTGCCTATCTCATACTATATAAAACATTTCATTTGAGCAGCTCATAAAAATAAATGTGAAAGCTAAAAGAAGCTTCCAAATGAGACAGTGGACTATCTTCATGATCTTGTTTTAGGCAAAATTTCTTAAACAGGCTAAAGGCACTATTCATAAAAGAAAAAGTGAGATAAATTAGGCTTTATTAAAACTAAGAGGTCCTGTTCGTCAAAAGCCAATATTATACAAAGTGCTTGGTTCTGTTGCAGCCGCGGTGAAAGCGTTTGCGGCACAGTCTGCGTCCTTGGCACCCCTGGACCCCAGGCCTGACAGCCAGTGGAGTGAAGCAGGGGTCGTTTCCTCCCTGCCCCTCTTTCTTCACCCGTCTGGTGGCTGGAGCTTCCCTGGCACCAGCGAGGGGGTCAAAGAAGCCCCACCGCGCCTCACGCGAAGGCTTGAGCCAAGGTCTGCTGCCTCGTGGCGGGTGTTTTCTCTCGCAAATGTTCAAAAGGAATCCCTCTAAAGGTTAGGGTAGGAGATCGAAATTGAATGGCCAAGTATGTGCACAGGCCTTATGTCCTCGGTATTAGCGACCTTCTGTCGTCAATAAGGTGCATTCAGCTAGGGAGCCGCGGGCTCGGAATCCAGGGCTGGGCTTCCCGCGTTGGCTTTAGACAAATCCCCTCGCCCCGCTGGGCCCCGCTGTTCTTACTGGGAATAGGAACTATTTAGTCACTTGTTTTGAATGGTTAAAATGTCAGTATCTGCTCCATGAAACACTATTTCCCATGATGCTAATAAATATTCCTCAAATAGAGTTTTCCATTGTCAATTAAGCGTTAACTATTCTGAATGTATGTATTTTTTAACTTCAAGACTTTTACGGGGATTTTTTTTTTTTAGTGAACATTGTAAATCTCCAAGTGGAGACTGAAATACTTAGTTTTCTAATACATCTCTGGCCATGGAAACATTTTTCCATAAAGGACTAGTGTTCTTTGAACACAATAGGGCAAGCGACATTTCAAAATGCCATCTTCTGTCATTATCGTTGTCGTCATTGCTAACGTAAATCTTATTAGGTTATTACTTATTATTTTTGCGGCAGCAGTAATGCAAGGGAACCAGATCTGAACAAGCTCAAGGCCTATTGCAAATCATCATTTTCCAAACACAATTTTGCATATTGGAATTTGTTTGGCCCGTCTCCTCTGAACTCCAGTTTTAGAACAGGCGAATTGAAAATAGACAAATCCCTTCTTCCCGTGCTAATTAGTATGACGGGTTGTTGAATGGGATTGTTCCATCACGGTAGGGCTGGTGCAATTGCTTTTAATTAACCATACAGGGACTTGAGTTGACGCAAACAGAGAGAAAGAAAAATCGTGAACACGCCTGCTTTGGTGGGGTGATGACTAAGCAAGTCAAACAAATGACGTGGCTGTGGGCTACATTTTCTCTGGAGCTCCTTATATGACAAGAGATGTGTACCTACCCCTTTCATATTTATAGTTGACTGTGCTTTCATGAGTCGGGGCTAATAAGACAATGGACAGAGAGAAAGTGGTAGATTGACAACGTCTCGCAGAGCCAGCGTTTCTTCCAATGCCCTCCTGGATTATTCGATTAATTCCTCAAGAAAGTTTGAGGCATGATTGCCAGGTGGTGAGTGATTTTCCATTATTCATGAGCATAATATTGTATGCAAGTAGCATGCTCAATTTGAGAGCCTTAGCTTTACCCTCTGTGACTCAGACCTCTGTGACTGCCACCTCTGGGCACACCCAGCATCCCGAGGTCTCCAGGATGTGTGGAATGTCAGCAAGATACCCAGCTTGGGGGTCTGGCCTCGAGACTCTGCGCCCTGGGGAATTTGGGCTGGTCTCTCTGCCACTCCTCCTGCCTAGCAATAGGCCAAGGTGAGACTGACCCCATCGAATGCCAAGACTCCCAAACTCTCTGGCTTCAGTTTGACATTGCAACAAGACCGTTGGCTTGGATAAAGAACCTGACCCTGTTTGGTTTGTGGTTGACCCTGAGTGCTTTGCCTCTATTCAAAATACATTTTCAAAGTCCCCGACTCCTGGCCCTGGGCTATCCACTGGGAAAACAGAGGCTTGCAATGGAGTAGAGCCAGTGCACGTAACATTGGTGTATTCCATGATGGTATGTTCACCCTGTAAAAGAGGTCATAGAGGGGTAGAGTGATTCCAGAAGACTTCACAGAATAATTTACACCAGAGCAGGGTTCTGGAGGTTGAACGAGAGTTTAGAAACTGGATGAGGTGCAGGGAAAGGCTCTCTGGGTAGAGAGACCAGCACATGCTAAAGGAGACAGGCATGAACCATGGGTTTTGTGCAAAGAACCAAACGTGTGCACTTGTGGCGATATTGTGTACGTGTTCCTGTGAGTAGACAGCTGCATGAACTGACGTGGGGGACAGTGGAAGATGGGTTTGGAGATATAGGCGAGGTCAGAGCTAAAAAGACTTCGAATAATGTGTAACTTACCGATGGCTGGGTAACAATGTTACCAAAACGTTAGCTGCGTAAAGCAATGTGCACTTCTTGTCCCCCAGGTTCTGTGGGTTGGGAGTCTAGGTGTGGCTTGACAGCCCAAGGTGAAGTCCCACCTGAGGCCTGACCTGGGAAGGAGCCGCTGCCCAGAGCAGGTGGCTGTTGGCAGCACTTGGCTTTTCGTAGCTGTTAGTCGGTGGGTGTTTCTGGCTGGGTGGGCAGTGACGGCCTCTGGAGATGTCCACGTCCCTGCACCTGTGAAGATGCCACCTGACAGGCAAAGGGGACTTTGCAGCTGTGATTAAGGTTAGGGGCCTTGCGGTGGGGAGGGCAGCCTGGATTATCCCAATCTAACCAAGTGCATGCTTAAAAATACACAATTTC
>PVKH010046603.1:0-10380 GCA_004027955.1 Chaetophractus vellerosus | reverse complement strand
TACTTCCAAGCAGACAGTGTCACTCTCAACAATATCTGTGAGTATTAATAAGTAACGAATGATCTCTGTCACAGGAATGCTGAGAAGGAAATGTTTGCTATCATTTCTCCCATCCTTACCTCCCACATTCACTCTATATTGCAAAGAGGGACTAGCCAACTTGATTGATCAGAGATTGAAATTAATTAGATCTGTTGTACTAAGTAGCAAAGTTAGTAATCACAAAAGAAAAAGACTTGCTTCCTGAATCCTCTCATATGTCCAGTGCCAAATTAATAAACAGACCTGCAGAACCTGCTAAAGCAGGTCCAAGTGCATCTTTCTGTCTCAGATTCTCTATTTACTCCTGGGTAGGTAAAATGGCTTATGCATACACTGCAAGCTCAATTACCTTTACTGGAGGTAAAGCAGGGCTGGAAACCCAAAATAGGCCTCAGACCCATGCTACCAGCACGCATTTTGAGGGTTATAGGTGGCTAATCCAGATTCATGAAGTGGGACAATATTTCCACTAGATGTTTAGTCCTTCAGTCAGAACTCCAAATAACAGGAGGGGGAGATGGCAACACAAATTCCCCAGAGATAGCTTACCTCTTGGCCTAAATCTTGACATCTGCATGGGTTAGACAGCTGCCCACATCCCACTTTGCTTGCCTTTCCCACCTCTTTAACACACAGCTGCTTTGTCTCCAATCCTCCAGCATCCTCTCTTGATCTCTACTTTGGGCAGAGTTGTCACCCTCTTGCCTGTGCCAGGAAGCATATTGTACCCTGATTTATGAGTGCATTCAGCCACGATGTCATAATTATTCACTTGTTTTTCTTCTGCCAGATGGATGTCTCCTTCAGGGCAAGGACCATGGCTTAACTCATTTTGAATCTTCAGGGCCTAGCAAAATGCTTGGCACATAGCTCTCAGTGAATGGTTATTACAATTATTATTTAATAACAATGGAAACAAGTAGTACTGAAAATAAAAGGCCTAAAGAGGTCAAAGTAGTATATTTCACAAGAAACGTGGCAATTTACAAAAGTCATAACCTTTACTTGCAGCAGTGGTTTATGAAGTATGGCAGTGGGTTTTAAGCAGCGGTGTGTATCAGGCTTACTTATTTCTGTCCTCTCTTCAACATTCAGATTCAGACTTAATAGATTGGTGTGGGACTGAAACTTCTGTAGTCTTAAAAGTATGTCCCAGGAATTCTGCTTCACAAACTAGATTGAACTGATGAGAAGATGAGCAGAGAGCCACAGGCTCTTCTCTGCCCCTTCCTGTGAGCAACTCAGCCGTGGCTGGCTTTTCATAATCAAGGGTTCTCAACTTTGGCTGGTAGAATCACCTTGGGAGCTTCCAAAACTGCAGAGGCAGAGTCTTCTCTCCAGGGAGTTACACTGGAATCTTGGGGGAGGCTCCCAGGCATGGTAGTTTGTAAAACTCTTCAGGTCATTCCATGAATTCTACTCAAACAGAGATTCTGCAAAAACTTTCATCCATTGCTACATAACAACAATAAAATAAAACATGAGCAAATAAATTAAACCTTATAGTGCCATTTCACACAGTGGTTTCATACACACCTAAATTCTGAGATAGCCCGTTACCTGTGCTTTAAGCCATTCAGTCAATGCAGGTGTCCTTGCTGGCTTACTCTGGTCTTTCACATGACCAGTTTACTGGGTCTTTGACCCTCTCTTCCTTAATCTGCTCTCCGGAATTGAGTTTCTGTAGGTTTTCTTGGTCTCAAATGGATTCTGGACCCTGCTCTCTCTGATCCTTGCACTTTGTCTCCCTGACCATGGGAGGTCTCGCTGATACTTTCCTATGACTTGCTTTTACCTCTGATACTTTTCTGATCCCTCATGTCTTTCCTCTCTGCTATGTCCAGCACTTAAACTGCATTCAAAATCCCTGTCTTTGTGCCACGTTTAAAAGAACATTCAATAAAAAAATCTGTGTCATCTCAACTCAGTTATGTGCAAACTAGCGTGACATTTGATTACTCTGATGGCATTTTAAGATAAAGAGCAGTCGCTCCTACTTTGGGGCACATTTCACTCCATCCTCTTTTGCTTTCCTCTCCATCTCTCTGACGGAATCTGGGCCTTGGATATCTCACACTTTTGCATTCGTCATATTCCTGTGGCCAGTCCTCCCAGTCCTCAGGGATGCTTCATCACCAGTGAATATTTATCTAAAAAGATCAATCTCTATATATATATATAAACTAAATCATCAGTGATCCAAATCACTACTGTGCTCTAGCCCCTCCTTTTTTTTTCTGACCTTATTAGACATCTGCACATCAACTCTGCAATCTTTACTTCATCATTAGATTGTTCAAACTCACTCACATAGCAGCTCCTCCTCCAGCCTCATTATCTCTCTGTAAAGATTTCACCAGTCTCTCTGAATGGAAACTTGACTCTTAGTGCTCCTTTCTAAAGAACACTTCACTGTTTTTCACAATATCATCCACATTCTTCACAGTCTTTCCATTGTCCTAACGAGGCTCTGGTCAGTCTTCTCTCTGCCATACCATATAGTACCATGCTTCTCCAAGAACATAATTTTGTAATGATCCACCTCAATCAAGGTCTAACTCCTGGGTCCTCCAAGGCCTTTCAGAAATTGGTTTACTATGCTATTACAGGGGTGACAGTCTCTGCTCACCGTGGGCATCATTTCCTCCATACAGTGTGAGCTTTTCCAAACCTGCTGTTCATGTTGTTCTCTTTGTCTATAGTGCCCTTCCTTACTGTTTCTAATTTGTGCCTCTATTGGATCTTTCCAGTAGAAAGATTTTCTCCTTGAAATCTTCTCCATTGATCCCATTTGAGTGTGTTCCCTTTTTCACTGCAAAACATTTCCTTGATTATCATGCTACTTATTATATTCTGCCTTGTACTGTACTTGTTAATAACTTATCTTCATTAATAGATTAAACCTTCCTTGATATCATAAAATTTACCCATTTTATCACCTATACTCCCCCCACCATCACTAGCTCATTGGCCTTGACCTTAGTGGACTCTGAGTAATTATTAAACTAAATTAAAATTGATTAATGAAAAAAATGAATATCCTCTGAACACAGTTATATGTTTGTATTAGAGGGGAAAAAAAGAACTTCCACTTATAAGATATTTGCTTCTCTTTCTCTCTTCCCTCAAATATAGAACTGTTTGAATACTAAATCGAATGCTAGCCCCCTGGCAGAAAATTATTTGGAAGCAATGGCATAAAAGTGAGGCTGTTTAAACATTCAAGTCCTACAGAGTCAAACAGAACTTCTAGGCAACAGGAGTTAGCCGTGAGAAGCATTTAAATATGTATGTACTTGGAATATTTGTTCAAAAATAGTGGAGGCTGAATGTCATTTTCTAGGCAGGATTAACGTAGGAGTATTATATGCAGGATAGTCGGGGAAGCAAGTGTACTTTGCCAGGAACATCAGGACTTTCGTGTGAGTATACTATCTTGGGGCCAGATTTTGTCCAACACAATGTGTTGCTTTTGTTACAATGCATGACAACTGGAAAATATGAAGAAAAATACACATTAAGGAAGCCCTGCAGAACCAAGGTGCAGAGCCAAAGGGTTATGGTAAATAAAATCCTCTGCAGTAGGAAAATTCATTTTGAGAAACTTAAGATCTTGTAGGAAAACACAATTTGAGAAACTGATTTCATGTGAACTATCAAACTTACACACATATACACACACTCGCATATGTATTTGTACCCAAGGACAAATAAATATAACACACTTAAAATTAGTAACAACTTGAGACACTCTGTGGTCAATTTCTGTTTATTGTTCATACCTTCTCATCACTACCAGTTTCAAGTGGATTTTTCTTTATATATATGCATTTTCAGTGACTGTTTCTGGGAGTGAGTCTTCATCCAAATATAAACTCTGTGTTTTTTTCCACATTTTAAGAAAATATGTTCCTAATGCTCTCTCTATTCAGGAACATTCCCCTAACAAAAGCTCCATGACCAGATTTTCCCTATCCTGCCACCTACTAACAATAGTTCACCACTAGGATCTGGTTATACTATACCCAATTTTAAAAAATAATTTTAAAGCATGTTTCAAAAATATCTCATCATCAGTCTTTGGCTTTCCTTCCCTTTTCTTTTTCACACACATGGTTTCTAATTGTCTAACCATTTCTAGGTAGTATGACCCGTTCATTCTGCATCTGAATTTCTTCCAATGGAGGCATATATTCTAGAACTTTACAAAAGGAGTTTCCCATGGTTTTGGAAAGATTTCTGAAATTGCTTTATCCCTAAGTTTAAAGCTCAGCAAGAGCTTCTAAGGTGACTTGGATAATGCATTTATTAGCACTGCTCTCTTAAGGCAAAATGTACATATGTATTCAAGAACCATTTATCTGTCTTGAATGTTAATTTTTGATTCTCGACTCTATGAACAGAAAGTACACAAGAACAAAGAGTCTGGGATAACTTGGAACAGAGAATATATTGTTGGCTGACATTTTAATACACCATAGCTGGAAATATAGCTAAAGAATACTCATAATTTTAAGGAGATGGGAGATCTACTTATATAGTAATTAAAGTTTCCAGTAGGTATTTCTAACATTTTTGCTTGGAAGATCTCGGGATTAAGCCATGTAACTGTCAGGGAGCATTGAAACCAAATGCAAAGCTGTGCTCCTTTGAGAATTGAGCTTATTTTTCTTATGAAAGTCTTTTTAGACTCGTGGATGTCTCTAATTCTAATGGGTATGAGACCAATATAAATTGGCAGATACAAGTCTCTTTGCCTGAAATAGTGTCCCATCAACTTTCCTCGGAGGATTCTGGCTTTCTTCAGAACTGGCACCCATTGCCTGCTGTATTCCCATAAATGAGCCCAGTGTTTATTGAAAAAGGGATGATCCAAGGGTCCCAGATGGAAGCAATGAGGAGCAGGTGTGTTTTATCTCAAACCTAGCAGGCTGTTCTCCAGTAGGCTCCTCCAGCCTCCTGGCCAGCTGTGCATATGGATCGGAGGCCAGAACTCTGGCTCACGCAGGTGCCATATTATTAACCTCAACTACAAGCTGCTGCTCACAGCATCACTTGCTTCTTGAAATTTGCTCCACCAAAATGAATCTTATCTACTTATATCCACCAGGAGAAACCAAGCTTATGCTTATATATGCTCTCTTCTCTTTCTCTGATATATATATGAGAAAGACCTCAGGCAAAGGAAAGCAAGTTCTGGCAGTTGGAAGTCAGAAGAACTTGCACCAAAGTGGAAAAGTAAGGGGATGTGGGTGGTGGGCCTGCCACATCTGTGACATTTTATTATTCAAATGAACTGTTGAATCATTTGGGTAACAAAACTTCTGTAGGGTAAAGAGTACACATGGAAAGTCTAGTTATATATTTTGTTGATCTAACTTCAAAATATGGAGAATTGGAGGCAGGTTTACCTACCCTCACACTTTTTTTCTCCCCATCCCTTTTTTTTCCTACACAGGAAGCACAGGGCTTAGAAGTTTGTTTGCTCTTTAAAACTAGACTTTGCATCCAAAGTTTTGAAAATGTGTCCCTCATCTAATTAATTAGACCTTGGTTTCTTTTAGAATCAGATTCAAAACTAAGAGCGAAATCTCTTAATATTTATAGCCAGAGGTAAATTTTGTGAAATTTAACTAGTATCACTCATTCAGCCATGGTTACTTTTATTCACCTTCAAACTCTTCCTGAAGATGACCATGTGGTAGATTGAATCATGTAACTCAACAAAAGGCATGTTCTTAATCTTAATCTGAGTTTTTGTGGGTGTGAACGTATTTTTAAATAGTATCTTTGAATATGTTATGGTGAGTCAGGACTCATTTGTGAATAAGACCCTTCCTTTGACTGGAGATCTTACAAAACATGGAAATTGGACATGGAAATGGAAGCCAGAAGTCAGAGGAAGCCACAGGAGGAGACCAAGGACACAGCCATATGATGAGGGCCTACCATCACCAAACTCTACCCACACAGGAGAAAGCATGGCCTTGCCAATATCTTAATTTTGGACTTCCAGCCTTTAAAACCAGAGACAATCAATGCTTGTTGCTTAAACCCACCCGTTTTCTGGTAAGTGTCATCGCAACTCTGGCAAACTAAGACAGCCCCTATTTTGGATTTGGCTACCCACACCGGTACTTTTTATAAAATGTCCCTTCTCATAAAATTATCTATTTTATGGAGTTCTATTGATCTTTTTAAAAAAAATCACAAGCAGGGGTTTATGGTTCACAGATGTTTACACAGTTATTTCTTCCATATATATTTGAGGATGCCAATATATACATGGTTACCTCAGCAGTTTAATTGACATGTTCAACTGCTGAGACAGGAGTTTCTCCACCATCTTTCAAATGATAAGGCCGAAGTGGTCTCTTTCACATTGGAGAAACCAGTATAAACTTCTTTGATCTACTCCTCACATACTTGACTGCCCATGACCTTGCATTGTTCACTAGCCCTTTCCATCATGTATCTTATATCTCCTATTACCTAAATAATATTCTTACAAAATTAAATTTTAGAACATTGCTTCTTATATAAAAGTAGTTGTTTTCCTTTACGATTCCTTTTTCAAAATGATTAATGGCTTAATTAGGGAAGCCTCACAATGAGTTAAGATTGAAATGGGTTGATATGTGCATACTGTTTTGATACAGAGGAAGCAGTGAGAGAACAACAATGGAAATGCCACAATCTAATTTATTTTACTTTTAGGCGATCAAAGAGATGTCCACACAAACATGACAATCATGATGCTTTTAAACAGCCCTTTCAAATTTCCTGAGGCTCTTTCATTGAATCATTATGGCCATGTGAAGTTAAATTCAAGGAAATCAATGATAGTGATAATGAATAATCTTACAACACCCACCTTCTGGCATTTCTTTTTAGCCACAGATGATAATGCCGTTTTGGTAAATCCAAAAGTATTACGTCTGTTATACCTGTTCCAAGCAATGTTCCCCGAAGATTCATAAGTCTGTGACAGGACAGTCACAGAAAATACAAGATGTCTGTTCTCCTAACACTAAGTGTGTGTATTGAGGGTATGTGAGTAAGTGAGGGAAGGAATAAAGCCTATGGAATGGCATCTATGGCCAACAGGGGATACAATGTCCATTAATCACAGAAACCTGGCAAGAAATCTTTATGTCCATGATAGCCTAAAGCGCAGTCTCAAACTTAAAATGCAGGCAACCTCATTAGGTGAGTAACATTTTCTAAACTTCCTCAAATACCTCATTAATGTATTGCTGGCAGGAACAATGAAAAGTCCCTCACATTCTCCTGAATATTTAGACTGATCTTTTTTTTCAAAGGAAATCAAGCAAACAAAGCCTCAAAATGAAATATTTCATCTCGAGATAGAGTTGCAAAAATATTAGAAAGCTTCAGACTAACTTCTCTGAGGAGTTTGTGGCCCAAATTAACAGCCATATGGATGTGGCTGTATAAATAGTGGCCAAAGAATTTGTGGAAAAGTTTCTTATCTACATGTATATACTACTTTTGTTTAAAATTTTTATATGAGAATAGGAAGATATTTTCCTTTACGGAATGACATTTGGCAGGACATTGCAAAGTGAATGACCAAAAAATCAATGATTGTAGAAAGAAAGTGTGGTTTAAAATTCTGATTAGGTATCTACTTGGAAGCATGAGGAAAAGATGTATCACAAGGACAGTGTGAACCAGAATTGTAGTCAGCCATTCTGACTTGCTTTTAGGTGACAGGAATCAGGATGAGGCAGAGTGGAAATGTATGAAATGTTGGTTGGCTTCTTTTTACAAATTACCATGAGGATTTGGGATGATCCTTAGGGGCAATGCATCTAGTCAGCTAAAGAGCACTAGCTCCAGAGTCAGGGAGAAAACCTTTCTTTGGATGATGTTAGACAGTCAAATTCTTAAGATTTTTCTTCAAATCTATGGCAACTAAAGAGCTATGTGCCTCGACTGAATTTCCATTAGAAAAGACTGGGGAAAAAAAGTTTGACCTAATAGCCAGAGGTGATTCAGCTTCTAGTTTCTCAGTATTCTAAATAGAAAGGCCCTTTAGGGTAAGAAAAATGCTGCAAATGAAGTGTGTGAAAGCAGCATCAGACATGCAGTGGAGTTCTACTAAGCCTCATTTAATCACCCTATCACGTGAATGACATCTTAAAAAGACATCCTGCCTGTGCCACAATAAATGCTCCTTTAATTCTTGCTAACTACAATAATAACACTTAACAATTATTTACTGCTTATTGTGTGCCAGGAGCTATTCTAAAAAGCGTTTCATGTATTATTTCATTTAATTCTTACAACTCCTCCATGATATATAGGTGCAATTATCATCAGAACGTTTTACTGAGTCAGTCACTGAAACAGTAAAAACCACGCCCAAGGTCATACAGCCAGTTGATGCTAGAGCTCAGTATTCACCCCAGACTGTCTTCAGAAATATCCCAACTTCTTGGTATGCTAAGCTGCTTAGTTTAGGGAACACTCCTGAATAGAACCAGTCAGTACATCTCTTCTCTGATACATCATTCTGCTCACCTGTGCTATCCAGTCCAAATCCTGCTTTCTCCATGGCATTCTATTTTACATCCACTGCTCTATCCTAAGCAGTCTTAGAAACTGTACACTCATCTGGTATAATATCATTAACTCTTCAGAAGGGTAGAACATTTTTTCTTTTTCTTTTTTTTAAACTACCCTGTGCTCATTGTAAACAATTTAAAGAATTCTGAAAGCTATAAAATAAACAGCAGTAGTCACTCTCCCCAAAGCTAGACCCTGGTAACTTTTTCTTCTGTATCCTTCCAGTGGGAAAAATCCATGTGTGTTTGTATATATGTATTTGTGGTATGTGTATGTGTCAACATATTTTAATACACAAAAGTAATTATTCATTATCCATTTTTCTGCAGTGTTTTTCTTTTCCACTTAAGCATGTATCTCAGAAATATTCTCTTGTTTGCAAAAGACACTTGCCAGAGGGAGCAGGATGATCTTACACGCAGGAGCGGCTTGGCTGGGTAGGATAAACTTGCTGCAGGGTGAGGCCATGGCTAGTCCACGAGGGTCCCTGAAGCGAGCCTTTCTAGACTACCCACAGGCTGATTTCCTGACTGTCATGCCCTCAGAAACAATACGCCAGAAGCGGGAGGCTCCTTGCTGCTGCAGTGTCCCTCCAGCGCCCTTTATTGACAAAGCCAACATTGTGAGAGATGCAAAGCAGAAATATCTGCAAGGTCCAGCTCCAGTGTCACAAAGGAGGAAAAAGAGGGATTTGGAATTGAGAGGCAATGAATTGAGAAAGAGCACAACATGTATCAGGCAGATCAGAAATGTACACTGGTGCATTTCCCACTTCTAGAGCCTCTTCTGTTTCATTGTCACGTTTTGAACAATTCAAAATTTCTATGGAAAAAAAAAGAAAGAGGGAAGTAAAAAGTTCTGTCAAAACTTGATTCAGAGGCAACTCCGGCAGCTGGTTTAGTCACTCCTTCCTTATAGCAAATTGCATGTAAATGTCTACCATCACAGTGGGGCATTAGCTTAATTAATTCAATTGCATTTCATGAAGTTATCAGAAAGACAAGATGACACGAATGCCTTATTTAGTCACATGTGTCTGGAAATACCGCCACTTGAATTTAATAATTTACATCCTTCTATAAAGAAGGAAGACAGATGAAGCGAGCTAGAATATGTGTGGGCATTCTTCAAGCCGCTTTTGTGGAATAGGGAGCATTTCAAATAATTTGATATTAAATTAACTTTCTGTTTGCTTCGTCTCCCTATGAGTAATCATATGACTCTTCACCATAACTATTTATCCTACATATCATACCACCCAAATCAGTAAAGATATGCAACTCATCAAGGTAGCAAACGCTATTTCATAATTTAAATTGTTTTTTCAAAATCAAGTCAGTTCAAGTGAAGTAAATTAGTATAATTAACTAATTGCCTTTGCTGTGTTTTACAAAAGTGTAATTTCCTCCTTATCTTCCATGATTTAACAGAGGAAAAGAACAACTTATAGATAAGGATAAAATACATAGTATATCAGATCAAACAGTCAACCCAAAGCATTTACTGTCTTTTGCACAGGACATATCAGCAAACATTATTAGGCACTATGCCTACCACTAGTAACAGTATATATTTAATAACAGTAATGGCAAGTGCTACCATTTATTGAACGGTTATTTTGTGCCAGGCATCATACTAGATGATTTTTATTTATTTATTTTTTAAAAGATTTATTTTTTATTTATTATATATCCCCCCCTTTCTGCTTGTTCTTGCTGTGTTCATTTTTGTGTTCTTCTGTGTCTG
>PVKH010046602.1:0-10380 GCA_004027955.1 Chaetophractus vellerosus | reverse complement strand
GGAGTCATGTCCCACGCTGGGAGGAAGGTAATGTATTCATATTCTGAGTTTGGCTTAGAGAGAGGCCACATTGAGCAACAAGGAGGTTCTCCAGAGGCAACTCTTAGGCACCCCTTAACACTAGGCTATTTCAATTTCAACAGCAATGACTCATAAGGCTAGTCATCAATAACAGGGGCCCATCCATGGATTATCCTCCTTTGCCAGTCACTGCCCCTGTACTCAGGGGGATGTTGCTACTTATCTGGAGAATATGACAGAGATCTCCAAGATGGGAGTTCAGTGTTCTCCCGTTTAGTGATCAATACTTCACTCTCAGTGACTATCTTGCTCCAACACGTGGCAACAGACTATGGGTGAGGAAGTACCTCTTAAGTAACCCTGAGTTGGACTCTTTAGGGCCTTGTGACTGTAATCTTCTATGCCAAATAAATACCGTTTTTAAAAATCAACAGATTTCTGGTATTTTGCATCAGCACCCCTTTGCCTGACTAATACAGACCCCATGGCAAAGTACAACTAATTTAACTTTTTCCTGCAGAACATTTGAATAGCAGGCTCAAGAAAATGTTCTGTTTCCTCTATACAATTTTATTTTATAATCCATCCACTAAATTATCGTTTGTTAATAATTACTACGCTTGGCCCTGTACAAACTGCTATAGTTGCCACAGAGGACCCTCAAGAAAGAGAAACCGATTATATTAAGAGGCATAGCAATATGAAAATTGATGATCAGGAAATAAGTCAATCTAGAGAGATGTTCCTGAGAATCAAGTACACGTTGGTAATTGCTACAAAATTAAACACATTGCTGTGTGTGTATTTATTTTAATAAATGTTATAAATATACACGGACTGATGTGGAAAATCATTTCTAGTTCCAATATCATCTTCGCATTATAGTTAAATTTAACATTTGGAAGGAAGGGGGGAAGAAATTGAAGGGAAGGAAGGAAAGGGGAAGCGATGAATAAAAGAAAGAATAAAGGCTGTAAGGAACTGAACATTCTCCAGAAATCACCTCCATTAATTCTCATAAGAATGCTATGAGGGTAGATATTATTGTCCCTATTTCACTTATGAGAAACTAGCTTAGAAATTTAATTATCTTTCTCAAGATTAATATACTGTATAGCAGAACTGAAATTCAAATCCTGGTTTTTGCTGACTCCAAAGCCCGTGCTATTTCCTCAATCCCAGGAAACCTCCTCCCATTACCTGCTTTTGACATAGGAATAAGTTCAGCCCATGCTTAGAACTGAGGCTTGTCCAGTGGAAAAAGTTCAACTCCTTCCAGTAAATCCTGCATTAAGCAGACGTTTGACTACTGGATGTATGTCTATTTTTTTTCCTTCTCAAACCACAGCAAGTGACAGGGAGATTTCTCACTTTCTAGTTAGCATCCATTAGCAAGCAACACTCTAGAAGCCTAGTACTCAAAAAAACCACAATGAACCAAATGTGTTGAAGATAATGCACAGCAAGACTGCCAAATGTTTCACCTCCTGCTGTTTTCTCCTTTTGGGTTCATCACCCATTGTTATTTATTATTTATATAGTATCGTAAATGTGTAACTCTATTGATGGGGGTAAAGTCTGTGCCAGAAAGGTCATAGACTTAGTTCACTTCCTGTGCCTTAAACAATTCTTCAATTCATTAACATATTTAAAAATTAATCAATAAGTATTTTTGAGTACCTAATTGAGGAGAAAACCCATCAAACTTTAATGAACTCTGGAACATTTTCACACACATAAGAAATATATAAACCTAATTAATATTTGGCTAAGGTAATAAAGTTTAGCATTTTTAAAGGGCTTTTGTCCATATTAAATGTATGCTCTCCCCTGAACCAAAATGTCACTGAGTTTCACAGATTTCATTAGCAGAGACAAAATCAAATTTTTTGTTCAACACTTTGAATTTGGTCCAGATGAAACAACACACATTACTACAAAACAGCACTATTCCCTAATCCTAAATTGGGCCCATTAACTAGTGTGATACTGTCTCCCTAGCTGGCATAATAAAATGTGGAGAAAAGTGGTTGTTATGATGAAACTGGGGAGTGCTATAGTCAATTAGTTGAGTGGGGTGGGGGAAGCATTGCTAATCATCTTGCAATGTGCAGGACAGTCTGTCACAAGGAAAAACTGCCCATCCAACGTGGCAATAGCACCCTGTCAAAAACACTACGAGTCCATCAAAACTCAAAAATAGAAATCATATAGCCTAGTCTATAGGTGCCTAAATATGTTGTATTTGGCTTTTGCAGTGTAAAAAAAAAAACTGAATTTAAATGCTTCTAAATAGAGCATGGGTACTTCCGAATGACAGTCCATTAATCTGTTTCCTTAAACCTGTCCTTGTGATTCAATGAAGTTATCTGTGAGGTCCCTATAGTCATTTAAAGCTTGCAACTCCTAAATCCTGACCATTGCACAAGCATGTAAATGGCTCTATTCCAGTTAGGTAAATGATACATTCTTTAAAACTATTTTAGTTTTATACATGTTGATTGATCACAAGTCCTGAAATCTTAATAGTTGTTTTACCTGTTTGGAACTCAGGGAGGAGAAAGTCAACAAAGTGCTTGAATATTATGAAGATTTGATTAAACTACAAAAACAAGTTTCTCCACAGATAATTTTAGATAGTTTAGTCTTCAGAATCTTTAGACAATTGTTTTACAACTGTACTTGAATTGTAAGTTGTTAGTAACTTTCTCTTTGTGATGTCTTAAGATGAACACAATCAGATCGGATCAGAAGCTAAGATGCATTTTCTTCTGTGTCAATTCAGTTTTTAATATTAATATGAATCTATGTGTTTTATTATTTAAACTTCTAATATGAGACTCACTTCATTAGTGTCCAGTTTTATTGCAAGTTCTCAATTATGTGCTGCAATTCATTGCTCAGAATTATAAAATAATTTCTTAAATCTATAATAATTGCTAAATTCTTTGGCTTAACTTTATTTTATTTCTTTATTACAATATCAGATTTCAACAGGAATGCATGTTCTCTGAGGCAGGGAAAATAATATAATACAAAAAATGTTTAAAGGCAAACCTATACCTCATTCCCTCCCAACAATACCCCATACCTCCATTAATTCTCCCATTCTCCTTTATCATAACATGTAACTGATTTCAACAGACTAGTGTGGTAACTTTCACATATTTCTCCTCATTCACAGATGTACACATAAATAGATACATACATATACAAGAATATATGATGCTACAAGTTTTGATTTTTCAGTTTTAATACATGCACTGAAATAGAATCATTGAATACACATTGCTCCAAATCATGCATATTTTCATTCATAATGTATCCTGGATATATCTATAATTCAGCAGATATAGGTCTATCAGTGTATTTTACTTTTCTAATTTTTATACATATACACACATTTAATTTTACATAAATGAAAACTGCTAGGTAGCATAGTCTTTTCTTCACTTATTTTTTTTTAATTTCCCATTTCCTCTCTCTCCCTGTTTTTTCTCCAATTTTCTATAAAAATATACAAAAATGTATGTATATATATACATATATACAAATATGCACTCATAAATATACACATAAATGGAAATTTTTCAACACTGCTTTACAAGCAAAAGATCATGTCATATTCACCTTCTGCCTCTTATTTTTTCAACTAAACTACATCTTGTGACATACTTACAAGTCAACTGATATATCTCTAAACCATTATTCCAATGGTTACACAATAAGCTATAGTTTATATGTCCCATACTTTAAATTCATGACCACTAATACTAAAGCAAACTCTCAATGGTGCCAGGAAATCATCCTATATGCCTCTAGCCCATTCCTCTCTCACTCTCCTTTCACATATTCTTTCTGTTGAACACCCAACACTGACCATCTATCCTTACCATCAGAAAAGGATGACCTTGATGTATACTTCACTTAGATATTTGGCCCAATCATGAGAAAACACCACAGACTCCCACCAATGCATCTACCCAGCTGCTATCATCTGTACCACACACTAGCAACCTGCCAGTCACTAAGAATCAACTATCATGCTCCTATCTAAGGCTGGGACCTCTATTTCTATACCAGATCCTCACCCCTTTCCCTCTAGCATGGTCAAGGCTATCACACCTGTCAGTTGATTTTTTTCACTCTAAACTGGGTGGTTCTCAAAGCACACAAACTAAAACAAAAAACATTAAGCTTACCCTTGACTCCACTTGCCCCACCAACCACAAACCCCACCCCCATTTTATTGATCCTTTTTTGCAGAAAAATTCCTTGAAAGCATAGTTTATAATTGCTGTCCAATTCCATTCATTTCTCCCATTTTCCCCTAAACTCATTCTAAACAAGCTTTTGCCCATACATCTCCTTCAAAATTGTTCTCATCAGTGTTACCAATGGTCTCCATGTCATTATATTAATAATCAATTCTCAGTCATCATCTAACAATCTATCAATGGCATTTATACAGTTTATCAGTCCCTCCTCTTTGATATACTTTCTTCACTTTCTTTTCCTTCTAATTCACTGGTTGCATCTACTCAGTCTCCTTTGCTGGTTCCTACTCTTCTCCCCAAATTCTTAATGTTTGAGTACTTCAAGGCTCATTCCATTGGGGACACCAATTGGTTTCATGAGTGATGCCATTTCTTACTATCATGAAGATACCATGATGGCTGACATATCTCCTACAGTTCTCCATTTTACCCAACATGTCAGAGCCTCAGATCCTTTGCTCTACTTGATCCTTCCGTCTGGGACATTCTTCTTCCTGATAATTCCTTCACCTTTTTCAGTTCTTTGCTCAAATGTCACCTTCTTAAATAGATTACCATGACATCCTATTTAAAATGTCAATCTGTATTGTTACCAACTCATTTGATGATACTATAAATTTGTCATACTCTATAATTTGTTTATTTATTAGGTTTATTTATTGTATCTTTCCCTTACTATAATGTAAGCTCCATCATCATTGATGGTTTTGTCCAATGATGTATTCCAAATATCTAAGGCAGTTCTTCACACATAGTAAATATTTATTGAATGAATGAATTTAAACATCTGTCTATTAAAAATATTCAAATTGGTTCTGATTTTTGTCACCATAAATACTGGTACAATAAACAGCTAATAGCTCCTTACATATAGATTCATATGGGTGGTTTTATTGTGCCAAGGGTAGTGCATGTTTAATTTTTAGATTACTTTCAAGATGTTTGCAACAGCATGATCTGCCAACATAGTAGGTGACTGTCTATCCTCCAACGTCAGTCAGCAATAGATAAGAAACCTCTTTTAACATTTCCCACTCTGATGGGTATACATATCATCTTAAAGAATATGTGAACACTAACTGGCTTGAGCAACAGTAGATAATGTATTGAAAGAAAATTAAAAAGATCAGGAATTTGATCCATTATATTTCATTTGCCTGATTGTTTCTCTTCTGTTGGTTTTATTTACATTATCCCTATTTTTCTTTAGGAATTTTATAGTACAAAAACATCCAACTTATATAATGATTATGAGAATTCTTCTATTATTGGCATTGTTTTCATTTCAGATGTCTCGTGGGTATCTCATAAGGATGGTGTATTAGTCAACCAAAGGGGTGCCGATGCAATACCAGAAATCTGTTGGCTTTTATAAAGGGTATTTATTTGAGGTGGAAGCTTACAGTTGCCAGGCCATGAAGCATAACTTACTTCCCTCACCAAAGTCTATGGCCATGTGTTGGAGCAAGATGGTTGCTGATGTCTGCCAGGGTTCAGGCTTCCTGAGTTCCTCTCCTCCTGGGTCTTGCCTCTCTCTGGGGTCAGCTGCTCTGTTATCTCCACAAGTCCAGCTGTAGATTATTAGGCAAAAGGCTTGTTTCTCTTCCCCAGGCCTTCTCTCTTTCCTCACAACCAAGCTCCTCTGCATGCTTACTTCCCGGGACTCCAGCTCAAGCCTCCAACCTCTCTTCTCTGTGGTGCCCATTTTTCTGTAAGTCCCTGCCCACCAAGGAGTGAGGACCTAATGTCCTACTGATGTGGTCCAATCAAAGCTTTAATCATTATTTAATCAAGTAAAAGTAAAACCTCTGAATCCAATACACTCTAATATACCCAGAGGAAAAGACCAATTTACAAACATAATCCAATATTTCTTTTTGGAGTTCATCAATAAGATCAAACTGCTATACTCCACCCTTTGAAATACAAAAAAGACATTACAATATTCAAAAAACCTTAAATCAGTAAGAATACTAAGTACAAAATCAAATCATAATCAGTTTAAAGAAATAGTTTGTCTTGGGGCAAAGTACTGTCTGCTGCAGACTTCTGAAACTTACAAAACCACTTATCTGCTTCCAATACCATAATGGACAGACAAAGGATAAACATTTTCATTACCATAAGGAAAATTGGGGAGGGAAACATGAGTCACAGGTCCTCTACAGTTCAGTAAACCTGCAGGGCTTCCTCCTTTCGATTTCAAAGTCTAAGAGTCATTCTTAAGATGATGGTTTCTTCTCCTTGGGGTCACATGGGGACCCACCCTTTCCACAGGCTTGCCCAATGGCCGTATTCTTGGTTCCACACTCATCAATCATTTGGGTGTCAATGAAGCTCAAGACATCACCCTCCAAGAGCATTATGGTGATTACCACACCTTACCCAAACTTTGGATTACAGTCTTAGCCACTCTAGTACAGTGGAGTGAAGACAACATCCTCCCTAACTTTTGGCATACAGGCTCAACTCTCTCAGAACAACAAGTTGACCACCTGGCCTTCCATAATCTATGGGGGACAGGTACACCCCTCTCAGACCTATGGGGTGGTGACCTTAACCACTCTAATCCTTGAGGAATGTTCTCCACACTCTCTGTACCCTGGGGTGGAAAAACTCTCCCTGAACATTGAACATCAGGTGGGAACATCCACCCTCTTCAACTGCTGGGGCAAAATCACCCTTTCTGAACACATGGGTGGAGATCCTCTCTTGGTATAAGGCAATAACTTCATTCCAGATCTCTGCTTCCATGGTTTACCTCTTAAAGCTGTTTCTCCTTCAATCTATCTTTCCTACATCCCTTTTAGTCCAAGCTGACAGTGGTTTTATTAATACAGCTTTCTCAAAAATCTGGTTGGTTTAGCATGCAAGAAGCAGGGATCCAAGCCATCAGAGAGTAGGAATTCCCACAAATCTTTCCTATATAACTGTATCTTCAATACTGATTTATAAGTTCCAAGTTTAGTTAAGTCCTCAAATGGTGCACTATCATCTGGGAGCTTGAATTCCAGAGGTTTGGGATTTCCAGAATCAGTTTCTGTTTTCTTTGTGCCCAACAGATCAGTTCTCAGCTTATTCTGCTCATCTAGCATTTTGCTATAAGCTGCAAGTTTACTTTGGAGTAAAAAATTTTACTTTGGAAAGTTCTTCAGCTAAATGCCCAGGCTCACCATTTTCAAATTCTGCCTTCCATACAACATCAGGATCAATCTTGCTAGGTTCTCTACAACTTTAAAACATGGATTGCTTTTCCTCCAATTTCCAATAATAGTTTCATCATTTACTTCTAAGGCATCGTAAAACATTTCTTTAGCATCCATATTCCTACTAACAGTCTCTGCAAAGCAATCTCAGCCTTTTCTATCAAGCATCTCACAAATCCTCCAAAAATACCCCTTACCCATTTATAAAAATGTTTCGGTAATTGCAAAAGCATGACCCCACTTTCTGGTATCAAATTCTGTATTAGTCAGCCAAAGGAGTGCTGATGCAAAATACCAGAAATCCGTTCACTTTTATAAAGGGTATTTATTTGGGGTAGAAGCTTACAGTTACCAGGCCATAAAGCATAAGTTACTTCCCTCACCAAAGTCTATGGTCACATGTTGGAGCAAGATGGCTCTGATGTCTGCCAGTGTTCAGGCTTCCTGGGTTACTCTCTTCCTTGGGCTTGCCTCTCTCTGGGCTCAGCTGCTCTGTTATCTTCACAAAACCAGCTGTAGACTATTAGGCAAAAGGCTTGTTTCTCTTCCCAGGGCCTTCTCTCTTTCCGCATGACTATGCTCCTCTACGTGCTTATTTCCCCAGGCTCCAGCTCAAGACTCCAACCTACCTTCTCTGTGGTGCAGATTTTCTGTGAGTCCCTGCCCACCAAGGGCAGTTGGTTAGTCACAGTGATCTTTCATCTTATTTCCTAAAATTCCTGGATCTTCTAGTTACACTAAATTGTCTGTGGATAATTAAATTTTCCTCAAAAAGATGATTATTTTGCCATACCTCTTAAATAATTGGTGATAAGCCTTAAAAATATCTCCTAAAACTTCTAATATAGAGGTGAATTATTTACATTTCAAATAGTCAAATAATAACTACAGCTACATCACTGCCTACACATTCCTGAATTTTAAAAAAAACATCTGCGGGCCGGCCATATAGCCCAGTGGATAGGGCACCGGTATACCACATGGGAGGCCCTGGGTTTGGTTCCCAGGAACCTCTCCTAGCGGGCAGACCGCCTTGAGAAGGGCAAGCTGCCATGGGTGGGCAGAGCCGCCGCAGGCTGGGCAAAAAGCTGCCACGGACAGGGCAAAGCCGCCATGGGCAGGGCAGGTCACCTGCGAATGGAGCTCAGCCAGCCACCCACGAACTGAAGCGGAGCTGGCCATGAAAGGAAACAGAAGCCGCCCACAAGCGGGGCAAAGCCACCTGGGCAGTGACTGGTCTCGGCGCGTCGCCGCAACGGGGGAGACAAAGCTGACAGAGAGGAACACAAGAATGGACACACAGCAAGAGCAAGCAGAAAGGGGCAGGGGGGAATGTAACAAATTAAAAAAAAATAAATTAAAAAAAAAAAACCATCTGTAATAGTTTCCTCACAAATGAATTTCCCAAGAGTTCTTTCATGGCTTTCAAAATAAGTTGTTAAAGTAATTTATCAGTCTATGTGAAATGAGTATAACAACCTTATCAAAAAATTTTATTTGGTTTATATTAGTAATTTTTAAATCCTTGATCATTCGGGAAATAAAAGAAGCTCCAACAACTCTGATGAGAAAGGTGGAGTTGGGCAGAAGGCCATGTGTAATGATGCCTGGATGGGGTAGTTTGTCTGTTTCGTCTCTTGTTTCTTCATGTAATCAACACTTATTTATAACATAGGTAATACAAATATTTTAGTTGGTTTTCTCATTTTGGGGCTCATGTTTATGTAAATATAGGACAATAAAATACAGGTCACCTTATCCAGGAGGACAGAAGAGATGAAAGTTGGGAATTTTCCATGGCACTCAAGCCTTGCATCATCTGCTCCCTTCCCCTGCTCTCTCTTTCTAGGTGCTCCTACCTTGGAAGAGGACAGTTAATAGAGAGGAGCAGTGAGGAGAAGAAAGAATCCAGTTCATTAGCTTTTAAGAAAATAATATAGAAGGGGAAATAAATGCCTCCTATAAAAGCTTAATCATGAGTCACACCCTTTAAATTATTCATATTTGTATTCTCAGCACATGATTGAAAATTATTTTTGATAAAGCCCTGTACACAAAAAGGAGAAAAACTAAACTCCGAGCTTGGCTGAGGTCTAATTCCAACCCACGGGCTCTTTGGCATGTATCACTTAAGCTGCTGTTAGGACAGTTTTCTGTTCGTGGGTTCTGTTACATATAACTAGAGAAAAATTACTTCAATTCCATAGGACCAAATTTCCTTTTCTATGAAAATAGTAAATTAATTTAGATGATGTCCACAAATCTAAAAGTATATTATGAATCAATGAAACCAAGGTCTATTTTAGAATTCCACACAGGGCCAGAAATGTTACTTGGAAGCTTCTTGTATTTTATTATAAGCTAATTTGTCAACAAAATTAATTTCATAGAGAAGGTTCCTGAGGAAGTAAGACCACAGGTAAGCTTTGATTGGGAGAATGAGTTCAAAACATGGGATCCATATCTGCCTTAGGGATACATTAGGTAATTAGGACTTTGAAGTCTAAAACCCTGGAAAATGGGAAATAAATTGAACCAGTTGTGACATGTCTTTAAATATTTCCAGAATTAATTCTTGTCTTTGGTATTTATTCTAGTGACTCACATGGGAAAAAGATCTAGGGACAAAAGACTCTTAGTCATAACCTAATTGATTTTTCTCTAAGCTTTGTTTACAAATACTTTGCACACAATAGAAAATGAGCACATGCTTTGTGATCAAAATAATATAGAAATAACCATCACAAATTTTAAAGTTCTATAAATTCTTGTGGAAAAATTTCATCCTGACACATTTGAATTTTAAACATTGCTTATATAGCTCCTTTAATATCTCTTTTAATATCAGAGTCATTTGGGCTAATAATTTTTGTGAA
>PVKH010046601.1:0-10381 GCA_004027955.1 Chaetophractus vellerosus | reverse complement strand
TTTTTTTTTTAACAATTTATTGAAATATATCATTCATACATGAAAATGCATAAACAATAAGAGTTCAATAAACATTGTGAACTTACAGAACAAACATGCATAACATCATACAGGGTTCCTACACATCACCCCACCACAAATACTCTGCATTGTTGTGAAACATTTGTTAACAAATTATGAAAGAGCATCATCAAAGTTTTACCACTAACTATAGTCCCTATCTTACTCCCCTATATATTTTTAAGGATTTATGTGTTTATTTACTTTTATCCATTTTTACCCCTCCACCACCTGTTTTTGTGTCCATTCGCTGGGCAACTCTCTGTGTCCGTTCCCTGCCCTCTCTTCTTCCTTCTTCTCCTGTCTTCACTGGGATTCGATCCTTGGAACCTCCGATGTGGGAGAGAGGCATCCTACCACCTGCACCACCTTAGTTCCTGGTTTTTCGGTGCGTCGCATCTTGGCTCTCCCTTGTGTCACTCTCCTGTTATGTCATCATCTTGCTGCGTGGCTCGCAGGGCTTGACAGCGCATCCACAGACCGGGCCTGGCAGTGCACCCATGCGCGGGGCCTGGGGGGCTCACCCGCTTGTGGGGCCTGGCGGCACATGGGGCCTGGCGGCACACCCGCGCACAGGGCCTTGGGGGCTCACCCATGCACAGGGTCTGGCAACCCATGTGCCTTCTATATTTTTATATTTTTTAATTTTTACTGGGAGGTCCTAGGAATCGAACCCATGTCCCTCCATATGGGAGACAGATACCCAACCATTTGAGCCACATCCGTCCCCCTGCTGTATCTCTTAAGGTTGACCAAAGATACCTAGGGTTCCAGTCTTTTCCCATACAGGATGGTCATATAATAAATCAGACTTAGTTTATCACCAGCATCCTAAAAACCAGACCTAGGGAGAAAAACTAGGTCTGGGGACATATGCATGGTTTCTAATATAGCGAATGTTTAGCTTACCCTGATAATCACAAAATCAGGTCAGCGAGAACATTCGCATACATTGAACTTCTGATCCCACATTCACACTGCCTTTTAGAAATGTTCTACATCACTCACGTGCCAGTCAGAAGGGAGAATCAAAGCTGGTGGTTCAAGGGGAAAAATTTAACATGGGGAAGCACATCACAAATTACAAAGGTGTGGATGAAAGGAAGAGTGTTAGGAAGCAATCCAGAGACTAGCAAGAGCTGACATCTCCCACCACCCCTAAGGCTTGAGGGACAAAAGAAGGGTGTGGTTTCATCAAAACCCAGATGCCAGAGCTGCTGGATAGCAGGTTGGAAGGATGGAACTGGGACTGTTGAGGAGACACAAGCATTGCTGGACGTGCAGATTGAAGCACAGAAAGAAAGAGACGGGGAGAAGTAGCCTGGCTTCTCCATTCCTCCTGCCTTCCAAGCTCCAACCAGTGTCTCCCACAGTCTGAAACTAACCAGAGGCCAGTTCCCAAGGGAATCTGGGAAATATAGTTTTTAGGAGTCATTGTTCCCGGGGATTGAGTCTAAGAGAAAGCCAGTATATGACCAGTTCATACATCTGACCAAGGCTATCATAGAAAATGTTTCCTATGCGTTACATCAGAGCAAACTGAAATAAGGGAGATATACTAATTTTAGTGCAAACACCTACATTTTTATGAAGATTATTGCTTGTCATCTCTATACGACCAATTTCCCATTTTGTTGTAAATTCTTAATTTTCATCCTGCCAATACCTAGCACACAGAGCACAGTCTCCATAAACGCTTGTTGCTTCGAGAAAGAAAGAAGGCTGAGCCTATGAAAGGCACATTTTTAATTTAAAAGCCTGGTGGCAAGAACACGGGTGGCGCGCGAACTCCTTAGCTGGGCCGGGGTAGGAATTCCATGAGATATTGCATTTGAATATGCCTTGTAAGTGTAAGGCCCCAGACAAACACGTGCAGAGTCAGTTGTCTTTGTGGTATGTGTGCCAGTAAAACAATTCAACATCTTTTTTCAGGGTGATGTTGACACATGTCAAATAAATTTACATTCCTATGGAAATGACTCACATGGAGGGAACAGTCAGCTCAGAAAGGAGAGGAGTGGGAGAAACATTTTACAGTGTTTCGAGATATTAGGACCAGCGTGTCGTTTTTAAGAGAGAGCAGTCAAAGCATTACTGTCATGGTCTGGTGGTTTTACATCGTCGTCGTCGTCGTCTTCCCTGTCGTGATTTGTAGGTTGCTTTAGCTGCACCAGCTTAGACGTCCCAGTGAGGTCATCGAGCTAGTGACTGGGCACGAGTGAGGCCTCCTCTACTGCACCAGCCCAGCCCTTGCCAGGTGTGCTCTCTTCTTTGGGATGCCAGGAGGGGTGCCCTAACCGCTCTCCAGCTTCCTTCTTTATTGCTGCCACCTGCCAGTGCCCCACTCCTCCTCTGACGCTTTCCTCGCCCCTCTGCTCGCCCTCCTCAGTCGAATGCTGAGACCTCTGGAGTTAGGCTTGGGGAACTGCCCTCCCTTCCCATCACAGTCTTCCCACACAGCCAGAAGTTGGCTGCCATTGCTGTTGTTTGCTTTTACTTTGTTTTGTTTTCCTTTTTAAGAAGATTTGACTGTCGATTTGGCTATAAATGAAATGAAACAAGCAACTCCCAATTGCAACTGAATATGACCCTGTTTGGAGCCACTGACCCGTACCCCTGCTGCTGAACTCTTCACAGATCTCTCGCTGTGTCCACTCTGCACTTCTCTGCACAGAGAGAGCAGCTTCTCCCTGTAAGAAATGACCTCCTGCATGTCTTCAGTCCACAGAGTCCAAGCCTGACCCCATGCAACCCATCATCCCAGGATGATGGGCCACGGTGATTTCCATTCTCTGCTAGAGACCCCAACTCCGCCCCCATCTCCCCCACTTCTGTGCACACACATAGCCCCAAACAGGTGATCAGAATGCAGTTGTCTGTCACCCAGACACTTGTCCAAGCCTGAGCCCTTGAGTGGCCAGGAATTCCACCCATCGGTTCTGATGGCCCAGCTTGGTCTTTATCCAGCATGGCCTGCTTTCTGTTTTTCACAGCAGCTCCTCCAGACGAGAGAACATTCATTGCGTGGCTTTCTTCTACCACCTTCTCTGTAGCAGGAATATACCCATCTCAGAAAGGACAGGCCACAATTCACAAAGACCGTGCAGACTGGATCTCAGGGCACAGAAAAGAAACATTTCAGCCCCCAAACACCCCGAAAGTAGTAATAGTGGAAAGAGAACTATGGCTCAGCCAAACATTGCATTTTAAGCTTATAAACTTCTTGATTTAAATTATCTGCATTCAGCCTCTTGGTTCTTCCCAGGCCCATTCAGGGATGTTTCCCCAGACAAGAGAATCGGATGCTCAGCCGCAAAGGGGTAGGCATGGCTTTACCGTAAAGCTGCTTGCAGCTTTCACAAGACCTATCAAGGTTTCCAAAGACAGAGCTTTAGTCCTGACACATTACTTTGCCAGTTTCCAAGTCTGGTGGCTGAGCCTGCTCTGGAGTGCTCTGGCGTGACGCGCTGTGGCCACATGCTCCATCTCCACTCGATTCCAGCACCCCACGACGCCCCTTCCCATTCCCACTCGTGTGCGCACACATCACGAGACCCTTGTGGGTGTGATGCAGTGTAGGCCAGCCAGCCTTCCCTATGTCACTCCAGATAGACATGCTCTCTGGAATATGTTACTTCAAATGGCCACGTGAGAAGGCCACTTGCTCGCCTTCCTCTCAAGTCTGGAACAGTCACTCTTGTAACATTGGATTTGGTCTCACACTAAAACCACTGGATTTTTAATATTGTTGTTGCTATTTGCTTGCTTGTTTTCAGTTCACCAATATCTGTGCCCTCTCACCCAGGAGGAGGTCACAAGAGCCTTTCCTTGAACCTCAGCCTCAGGTACTTTGGGGCTAACTGTCTGCTTCTCGGGAATCACTGGGACACCGTAAACCTAAATCTATCTGTGTCATATAACTTTTATTTTAAGTCAAGTTATTCCAAAGAAACCGTCCAAATTTTGTTGTGTTATCAACTATCTGTGCATGATGCAATAACTGTCATAAAAACATTGTTTTTAAAAAATGGGTGTGGTAGAAAGCAAAGGGAGAGAGTAGTATCAAAACTGGCAACGATCCCTGAGAAACTCTTCTCCCGTGCACCCAACTCTGTTTTTTTTTTCCATCTTGTATCCCTGGGATTGCAGGGCAGACCTTTCTGATTTCAGGGCATCGACTTCTTCCATGGCCCTGTACCCCCAGTGGTGCAGTTGTTTGATTCAGCCACCCCTTAGGTCCTGGGAGCATCACTCAAGGCAGAGCTCGGAATTCTAGAGTCAGTTCATCCAGGAAGACAGCAAGTGGCAGACAGCTGCAAACTAACACACTCCCTCCCTCCCTCCCTCCCTCCCTCAATTCTTTCTCCTGTCAGGGTTGGTAACTTATTTGGGCACCTCTGATTGTCATCAAGGACTGAGCCTACTATCACCTTTTTCCTAAGCACACAGAATCGGATCTTCTCCTGGAAGTGAAGGCATCTGTGATTCATTTCCTGAGATCCTCTTCCAGCTGCTGTTAAATTTCTTTTTCTTCTTCTCTAACAGCCTGAGCCTAGTCTAGGGGAAACCTTCTACCCCACTTCTGGTATTTCCTCTCTTTCCTCTGAACCCAAGTTATCCACGGCCTTGATAGGCAGAGTGCCCATCCCCAGTGTATGCTGCTGTCCTTACATCCTTGGGATATATGCCCCGTTAGCTCCCGGAAGCACCCTGATTTGTCTGATAAATCATACAGTTACTCTCTTCTTAAAGGGTCTTTAAACTTGACCTAGTTCCAATTTCATAGCCTGTGACAGGCAACCTAAAGGCCTCCCCAAGTTTTCATAGACACCTGTGAGTTCCTAGGGTTTGTTCCTTCACGCTTCTCTATTGCTTTTTGGATGCTATGTTTTCCTCTGGCATCAACCTGGATACGGAATTCAACTCATACATCAGCTGACTCAAAAACTCCACTCCTGTTAATCATATCAGCGTTTTGATAGACTATTTAAATTTGGGGAGCATGCTGAGAGTGGCCGTATTGTGGTTTGTAACCCCCACCCCAATCTTGCTGGTTCCTTCCCTATCTCCTGCCCCTCTTCTCCCTCATCTCCCCTCCTCTGCTCAGGACAATAAGGACAGTCTTCATTCTGCCCCCACTGAGACTTGCTTTCAATATTAAAACCCCTTGAGGTCTCAGCTGGTATTCTGAGTTCTGGCCAAGAAAGTTTTCTAAAGAAATAAATTGTTCTTCCTGAAAGAAAGTCTGTTGAATACATTTTTTCCCATCATGTAATTAAACCTAAATACCTAACTAAATTTGGTTTAATTATACTTATTTTGGTTCTCACTGACATGGTGACAAAATTAATATCTGGCAGAAAATTGAGGAAAAGAGAGACGAGATGAAAGAAAAGTAAAAGCATGGGCTAGGAAAGGAAAGAGAAGAGGCAAGGAGAAAAGAAAGGAAAGAAAGAAGAGAAGGAGGGAGGAAGGGGGGAAGGGGGCCAACAGGCAGGAGGGAAGGAAGAAAGGAAAGAAGGAAGGAGATAGGGAGGGAGGGACGGAGGGAGGAAGGAAGGAAGGAACTTTTGTTTCCAGAGTTTGTCATTACTGTTCTGACCAGTGGTTTGAGACTTTACTGCAAGGAGGCATTCCAGTGGTATTTATCAAAAGTTTAGATTTGTGAAGCCATGCCCGCTAAGATCTTGACTCAGTAAGATTGACAAAGACCACACTTTGAAAACACTTCTAGAACACGGTCTAAGCTTAAGGGGGATCAGATTATATAAAACTAAACTGTGGGAGACTATGGTTATCTTTTCTTTTACCAATTTATGGAGGTCATTCTGTCAGCCTTAATATTTCATTTTGGCTTGAGAATGAAGAGCTCTTCAGTGGCAAAAGTTTTGAATACTAGCAATAGAATGCCCAAGTGTTTTTCAAATCTAACCTTAGTTTGATAAAATACACACGTTAACCTTATCCACTATCTTTGTAGACAAACACAATGCCAGGTCACATAGGAGAGATGGGGCCAACTTACTGGGCAAAAAAAAAAAAAAAGCAACAATCTTACTTTGGATATTTGTTGGGTTTCTTTTAGAGAAGATGTCAGAGAATTATTAATGTGACTATATATAGAAAGTGCCCAGTACTTTGCCTGGAACACAGGATTATTGTAATGAGGGCAGTGATGATTTATCTGTTGGAGACATAGAATTATAAGCTCCCAAGTATGTGAGTGAATGTCCACTGTACTTCAAAATGTCTTGTGTTTGAAGAGAGACCCTAGTTCAAGTGGTGATCCAGAAGTAGGAGGCTAGAAAACAACATGACGTTGACGAAGCCAACTTAGCCAATTGTTGTAAAGCTGTCTTCCCAAATGTTATATGTGGACCCTGCTCTACTTTCATTTCTTCTGTGATTGTCATTAAGGCAATTGTTCCCCTCCATCTCCATGCTTATTCTATTTCTGTACATCTTCCTCTCTTGTTGACAGAGTTATTCCCAAATGGAGCAGAACATCCAGGCAGATCATCGGAGCTCAACTGTGAAATATCAGTAGTAGAAGACTATCCCCTTAAAATTCAAAGGGCTGGCAGGTAGGCATCAGAACAGGACTGAGAAAAGAAACCCTACAGCAAAGGGCCTGCATGAAATTAGTCTGACACATATTGTACACATCTTGAAGTATCCTCTTGAGTTAACACTTCCTGGTCTGCCATCTTGCTGTCTGATTCTAATCATATCCCTGATTCCATGTCTTCTCATAAATTCGGCTCTTTTGATTTTTCCATCTTGCCAGCTTCTACTTACAGCTGGCTGCTCGTTCACATTCTTCTGCATATCTGCCATAAAGGAAGGAAGCCTTTATACCTCAGTCAGAAAATTTGATTCTCTTTCCTGGAAATTCCAAAGATAACTTAGCATTGTGGAAGCTTTTCCATTATGCTGTCTTTTCCACACCTCCCTCATGACCCTGTAGATCCATCAGCTCCATTCTCCAGGAATAGAGATCTCAGAAGACCTCCACAACTGCCCTCCAGGGAGTTCTGTCTCTCAGTGCTCAGTAGTAGGAAAGAGGTAATCACCTCCCACCTTTTTAAGTGAACAAAGGCAAGTCTTGTTCTTCCTGTGAAGGAGGAGTTGAGTGTCTTATATGGAACCAACCAATGACTTTGTGTAAGATCAGAGCTGAAAGGACTGCTCTGTGAAGGAGCTGTGAGGTCTCTTCTTTTTATATCCATTCTTGGTCACCTAGTATTGAAAACAAGTTTGGGAAACAACTGTTTCATGGGATCATGCTAATCAGAGGTCACGGGGTTGATGACCTGATTATCGTCTATGTAGATATTCACTTTGAAAATCCCTAAGCAATACGAGGAGAACACTCATTTTGAGCGCCATAATTCTTTGCCTATATAGTGATAATCAGAGGGGAAGAACAGCACTTGGGTGCAGATCTAGTTTCGTGTGCTTTGAGCACTACCTGTTTCACTGGAGTAAAATAGATGAACGCAGAATGGTGCCTTCTAGAAAGATTTCCACAGTGGTTTCGTGCTGTTCGCCCCGTGTCTTTTACCTTCTTTGGCATTTTTGAGGTTGGATTGAGAGGGCTTTAATGTACCATTCCTCTGAGCCTCTCTCTTGCATCCTTCGTATTGTTCAGCTCGGTTTGGAATCCTTCCCTCCATATTGGTGGTAGTCTAACGTGACATATCTTCAATTAAAGGGTGATGTCAGTTGACACAATGCCACAGAGGCCAGTTAAGCATTGTTACTTAGAAAATAAGAGCAGGATTCAATCCTGAAGAGGTTGGTTGTGGGCCAGGGGCTGAGTCATTTGGCGCGCTCAGAGCGTCTCAGCTAGCTGCAACATGTCGAGAAGCACAAGTACCCTTCAGACTATGGAAGCAGGAGAGCAAGGAGCAGGAAAACGCAACTTAAAATGAAGACACCGCTGTAAGGGTCTACTCTTTCCCTCACGATTCGGGTCTATTCCTACTCGTTGATTTTAACCCCTTGGATGGCGGCTAAACAGCTGTGCTGTATGGGAAAAGCAGGAGCTTCCCTTTTCTGTTCTTTGATATGCAACACACTTTTAGGTGCCTGGATTTTTTTTTTTTTCATTTTTGCTTCTTGCAAAAGAGCTGGGAATTGAAAGATTAAATCTTTAATTTATGGGCACCTCCCATTTCGATGGGAATACCTGCCATGTATTATAGACTCATTTTTTAAAAAGCTTTCACAGAAACCTAAAAATGTGCTCAAATGACTCTGTACTCATATTTGCATGATTGAAATTTCACATAAAAATAAAAATATGTAGTGGACAAGCAGACAATGTGGCTATACATCTAGAAAAGAGAATGCGGTTGTATTTCTGCAATGATTTTCTATCACTGCTCTCACAAATTACCACAAACTTAGTGGTTTAAAACAATATAAATTTATTTTCTTACAGTTCTGTAGGTCAGACTTTGACACAGGTCTAACTGAGGTAAGACCAGAGCGTTGGCAGAGCTGTGATCCTTCTGGAGGCTGCAGGGGAGAGTCTGTTTCCTTTGTTTTTCCAGCTTTTAGAGGCCGCCTACATTTCTTGGCTCCTTCGCCCCTTCCTCCATCCTCAAAGCCAGCAGTGGTGAACTGAGTCCCCACATAGCATCCCTTGACGGCCTCTTCTGCCTCTTCCAATTGAAAGAGCCTGGTGGTTCTCTTGGACTCATCTGGATAATCTGGGATACGCGCCCTATTTTATGGTCAGATGACAGCGACCTTATTCCAGCTGCATCCTCAATTCCGCTTTGCCATCAGTATAACACATCCACAGGCCCCAGGGACCAGGAAGGGAACACGTTTGGGGGGCCATTACCCTGCCAACCACTACTTTTAACTTATCCTGTGAAATAAATCACACCAAGTAAATCTCAACTGCAAATGAGTCCTTTTCCATTGGTTTTTCTACAAAAGAAAAAGACCTGAAATTGCCTTCATATAGTTACACAAGTGAATTTGGAGTGATAAATTTATAGTAGAAGGGGAAAGGTATTTTTTTTAAATGTGTTTGGTTAAAGAGCCAAAGATTTTTAACCAAAAATTCACTAAAAGTAATGCTATAAACAGATGACTATGAAACTTAGTTACCCAATTAAGTAAAATTCAATGTAACTTAAGTATTTATTAGGAGTAGAAGCAAACGTAAATGTTGAAAATCCAAATACTTATTTCTAAACTGTCTTTTTATTTTCCCACAATGTATCTCTGGCTTGTTGGAGGTAATTTCCTGTAACAGAAGGGGTTTACCGCTAAATCCATTCCAGAGAAAAACTCATTTGTAACCTATGTTGCCACATCCAGAGCCAAGGGGCTAAGAAAAAAAGCATGAACTCAGAAAACCTTGCTGCCTGGCATCTGGGAGCTAAACTACGTTAGACGAAGATGGTCAACTCAAGAAATTTAGGCTACATGATCCACCTTGGCTTAAAGTTTTCAAATAAACAGCATTTGTGCATTCAAAAATATTTATTAAGCGCCCACTGAATGCCAGTTCCAGGCGCTGAGCATACAGCCATGGAGAAGGCAGGCCATTTACGTTTCTGTAGAGGAAATCAGACAACGAAAAAATAGATACTTAAAATAATTTTAGGAAGTATGTAACGGTCAGGATACACACACAGAGAGATGGCCCAATATGAATAATTAAGGTGAACTTCCTTAAGGGCTATCTGCAAAGGTGTGGGCAGGTTCGAGGTGCACAGAGAAACACTGGTGCAGTATCCCACGGCTGGCGACTGCGGAGAGCCATTGCCAGCCCCAGGCTGGAAGGAAAGGGTGCCTGGATTCAAGCCCAAACTTCAGTAGCAGCATGTAGCTGAGCCATGGCAACCCAGCAGGGAGGGAACCAGGGCAGCCTACACTCTGACCTCACACTCTTCCTGCCTTCTGACTGCCTGCCAGAAATCCCTTGACTAAATCCAACTGGAAGCCAGGGAATGAACTCTTATAGTCTGAGATCAGCCTCCCTGAGCACAGAAGAGGGTGGAGAAAGGTGGAAACTGGATCTGGAGAAGCAAACTAAAAACTTCTAGCACATACTACTATGTATAAATACTTTGAGGTAATGAAATGAGAGTCTGGTTGGGGATGGGGTAGGGCATTGGGATCCATTTTAGACAGAGTTCAAGGAAGACCTCTCCTGAGGTGTGACATTTGAGCTGTGATCACAGAGCAAGAAGCTACCCCTACACAGAATGGAGGTTCTTGGCAGAAAGAGCCAGTGCAAAGGACCTGAGGTGAGAATAAACTTGGTGTGCTAGGGAACAGAGAGACATTCAATGTG
>PVKH010046600.1:0-10381 GCA_004027955.1 Chaetophractus vellerosus | reverse complement strand
CAGTAGTTACTTTAAATGTAAATGAATTTATCCCTCTAGTCAGATGCAGAGATTGGCAAAATGGATATAAGCATGGGCCAACAATATGCTGTTTATAAGAGACTCGCATTAAATTCAAAGACACAAGTAAACTGAAGTGAAAGGATAGAATAAAATATACCATGCAAATACTAACCAAAAGAAGACTGGGCTAGCTATTTTAATATTAGGTAAAATAGACATTAAGGCAAAAACTGTTATGAGGGACAAAATAGTACACTATATACTGATAAAGGGGAGAATTCAACAAGAGGACATAACAAATATGAATATATATGCCCAGAATGGCAGAACCCCAAAATATATGAAGCAAATACTGACAGATTTGAAGCGGGAAATAGATGGTTCTACATTAAAAGTCTCCTATTGAGATTTCAATATACCACCTTCAATAATGTATAGAACATCTAGACAGAAGAGCAACAAGGAAAGAGAAGACTTGAATGATACTACAAAATAACTAGACATAACAGATACATACAGAACACTTCACCCAACAGCAGCAAAATACGCATTCTGCTCTAGTGTACAAGGATGATTCTCCAGGATAGACCATCTGTTAAGGCACAAAATGAGTCTCAAAAAATTCAAAAATACTGAAATCATGCATTGTATCTTTTTTGACCACAATGGAATGAAACCAGAAATCAATAACAGAGGGAGAAATGGAAAATTAAAAATATATAGATATTAAACAATACACTCTTATTCAACCAATGAGTCAAAGAAGAAATCACAATGGAAATTAGGAAAAATACTAGGGCAAATAAAAATGAAGACAACATACCAAAACTTATGCAAACCCAATAGTAGTGACAGGGAAATTTATAGTTCCAAAGGCTTAAATTTAAAAAGAATAAGTATCTCAAATAAAATCCTAACCACATAACTGAATGATCTAGAAAAGGGAGAGCAAACTATACCCAAAGTGAGCAGAAGGAAGGAAATTACAAAGATTAGATGGAGATAAATGAAATACAGAAAAAAAAAAATAGAGAGAATCAACAAACCAAAAGATGTTCTTTGAAAAGATCAATAAATGTGACAAACCTTTAGCTAGAATGCAAAAAAAGAGGATGCAAATTACTAAAACAAAAAATGAAAAGAGGGAAATTACTTCCAACCCCAAAGAAATTTTTAAAAGATTATAAAAGTATACTATAAACAACAGCATACCAAAAAATTAGATAACCTAGGTGAAATTAAAATTCCTAGAAATGCAAAACTACCTACAATGACTGAAGAGAAATAGATCTCAACATGCCACCTTCCCTTCACAGACAGAACGATGTGCTCAATAAGGAGATGTCTGCACCAGATTAAAACCAAAACCGAATCAAGTCTAATAATAAACCCAAAGAGCTCAACACAAAGAAAGCAGAACTCAGATCCAAGAGAAACTTACCCCTAACACTCCACATGTGGCAAGAGAGCAGCAGATACAAAGAGTCCTGTAAGTAGCAATATCTGGTCACTCACTAGCTATGGATGGTTGGGGGAGAAAAACTGAGTCAGTAATAATAATCAATAATCAATAATGTGAGTTTACTGAAAGAGAAACTGTTCAAACAGGGAGATCTTAAACAGAAGCATCTCAAATGGTTAGTAAGTTACATTGGCTTATAAAGGCAATTAGGGGACTTCCAAAAGGGAAGTTACAGTAATTGGTTGACGTTGAGATTCCTTTTTTTACAAGATGGGAAATGATCATAGATTGGTTATTATAACATATTTGTTCATTTCTGATAGGTTATCTGAATTGGACTGAAGCTATCTTACTTCCAATTACTTAAATTGCAACTTTTACAGGATACGTTCCATTTATTCAGAAAGCCCCATTTTTAATTTTAACTTTCGATAAAAGTCCGATTCACTTCTTAGAGGGGATTCAATCCAAGTACTGTCAAGGCAGGCAGCCATTTTATTTTACTTAACAAAATGAAGACAAAATATGGTAAAAGCAATTTAAGTAAGAATGCAACAGAATAGGGGGCATGTGGTCAACATAAGTAAAGTTTAACAATCAATGTACATAAGTAATTGGCATAAATATATAAGACTTTATGCTATAATCAGAGAAATGTAGATTTTTAAAAGTTGGAGGTAGTATTACATATCTATTAAAATAAATAAAAATAAGAAATCCCAAAGTTCATAATTCTGTGGAAAATATAACCATTACTGTTGACATTATAAAGTTGCTTTAGTCTGGAGAGCAATCTGACAATATGAAAAAATGAATTGGAGATGCTTATATCTGATAACTTTAATGAGCAGACCCTAAGGAATTCATCTAAAAATGGCCTAAGGTGAATTGTATAGAAAAATTCCTAGCAGGACTATTTATAGATTCTGAAAACTAGAAACAATCCAAGTGCCAATTGATGGAAGTGGGATATATATCTGAAAAGGGCACCTATCTGTATAATATTAATATGATAAGCTCATGGGATGTGACCAGGTGTGGCAACCTGATTTGAAGTCAGGGAAAGATAAAAATGCAGAATCCAAAACATGTACCCATTAGTTGCAGCCACATAAAGTTCAGAAGAAAATTCAGAGATACCGTGTCCTGCTTACCTTTTAATTTCCATTGGATTCGTCAGTAAAATTTCATTTTTAAATATTTTTTCAAGTATTTAAAACAAAGTCTAAAAAGGGAAGTAAAATGTAGTAGTAAAGGCATTTTAATTGGAATACAATGTGCATAAAGCTTATTGCTCATTATTATAATTATGCTTATAATTGCTTAATGCACCAAGGCCAAATTTTTAAAAATTAAGTAAAAGCCAACCAATTAAAAGAAAGTGTATGCTGTGGCTGAACAACATATTGTCCGACACAGAGTTCCCTTGCTCTGGAATTCTCCCTCCCAGCCACAGGACAGACACACACCCTCAGGGCAGTACCTCTGTACCCCCCACACTGCCTTCTCCAAGTCTCCTCTTTCCCTGCCCACTCCCCACCACACCCCTCCTCTCACTATTCATTTCTGCTGCTGTTTAATCAACGATAGTTCAAAATTTTAAGGCTTGTGTCTTGATCTTTTTAGAGTAAAGATACTTTTTGAATCTAAAGAGGCAAAACCAATCATAAATGGGGTAATCCTTAATGAGTTCAGAGACTCATGAAGGAGATAGAGGGAAACCAAGGAAAGATGGCTGCTCAGGAGGCTGGTGTCCTGGGCTCCAGAACCAGCTCTGCCCTAAGGGTTCCTCATCTCAGACGAGTTCTTCAATCTCTCTGGGCTTCAGTTTCCTCAGATTTCATAACATAGGGCTGAACTATAAGATTTTCCAGGTCCTGTCCTTAAATTTTATTCTTTTTAGTGAGGGGGATAGGGGGTCTGCTAAGTGTTTGTCAAGAAAGTATCCATCATTTCTCCAAACTTTGGTTCTCCCTTTTCAATTCCTGGTGATTTTTTACTTTGTCACAATTTCCTCCTGAATCTGTTGATATGACATTTTACTTTTGCCATCATATTTCATTTTATTTTTTTTACAGAGTCCTCTGGAGCACTTTTTAAAACTAAACTTTACTTTTAGATTTACAGACTGTGACGCATTTTGAGATATATAAAAACAACACAGAGATTTTTTTTTAATGCCCTTATAAAACAAAAAATACTCGTAAGTTTGGCTAAAAGTTTCTTTGTCAATGCTAAATCATTTCTACATTTTATTTTACTAGAAAAATAATGGAGATAAATCAGCTTCTAATTAGAGAGCTATCATCTTGAGTCCTAGCTAGACTCTGGTAATAGTTAAGCAGCTAAACTATGGTCTTATTTTGTTTTTATAAATAGTATTGTTCTTGTTTTATGAGTCAGAAAAACCATGGTATACATTTAATGTCAAATATTTAAAAACAAACATTAAAATGTAAATGATGAAATTAGTTCTTCAAAAATGTTAATAATTTTCATGTAAGAAGAGCCAATTATTCATCAACCATATTTCTATCAGACATCTTCATAGGATCTTATTGCAGTATAGAAATTCCTAGAGACAGCTTTGTTGTGGAGCTTACATTTCTTAGAACTATTAAGAACTGACTCCCTCAAGAAATAGACTTGGGCGCTCGTCTGAGGTGGCAAGGCACCCTTGAGAAGACTGATAAGGAGAGATTCATACATGAACCACAGAAGCCGTGAAGGATTAATCTCACTGCGGGTCACAGACCTCATAACAGATGGAATTGGTCCCTTGGTTACCAAAGCATTCCCCACCCAGCAATGAGATATGATTCCTTAGAAATCTCAAGCAGGAGAATTCACATTTCAGAAACTTGGAAGAAAATAGGTTGGAAGTGACCCAGTGGATGTTTTCATGAATAATTTTCATTTTATTGAAATAAAGTATTAAATATACTTTAAATTTAAAAATCAATGGCATTTTATATTCCTTAATCTAGTAACCATGGGTACTATACAACTAATTTCCATTTACTATTCCTTACTTACTAAACACTTTTGTCTACATTTTCTGACTTCACTGGGTCACTGTTTCTAACTGCTCCCAATCAGATCCCATGTGCCTTCTGCCTCCACCCAGGGCATGCTGGGAATGGCTGTTCTTCATTTGGAAAACTACCATTTGTCTTTTTTTTTTTAACATTAAAAAAGTTTATTTCTAGCCCTGAAAGAACAAAATTATTTTGAACAAAGTCATCAAATATAGGAGTTAATGTCAATGTAACAATTAAATAATTGAACGAGATTAAATTAAAAATAAAAGGCAATATAAAATTTGAAAAGAAAAGACAAGCTACTTTCACTTAATTTCTATCTACCAAAATAAGAAAAAAAAATGTAACAGATTCTTAGCAAAAATGTTCAATTCCAACTATAATTCTCTGCTTTTCTTAATACAGAATAAAACTTTGCTTAACAGCATTATCTTACATTTCCTTTTGCCCCTTGGCAACATTCTAGGATGGTGAATGAGATAGACTTCAGTTCTTTCAAGGCCAGGTCACTGCTAGATTCTTCTTTGTAACTCCCAAAACATCTTTCACAGTGTGTTTGCCAGAGTGTTCAATAAATGTGTTGAATAAGGAAAAAAAATCTATGTGTACATATATAATATATTTTCTTATGCACACACACTCACATACATGTGCGTTGGGGAAAACCTGATTTAAACTGTTTATTTAGTGTGGGAGCAGTGGAGACAAGGAAGACAATCTGCCTTTTATATTACTACAGAATTCCACTTACATAAAAAAACAAAATGAGTTATTAATCTAGATGATTTTAGCTACAATATAAACTATTTTTGGACATTTCAGTCTGGATACGGCATCTCAGTATTATTTTTTTTTTTAGCTTAAATTAAAACAGCAATGCAAATCCTTTAAGTATCCATTTTTTATAGCTGCTGCCTGATCTGACCTAAAATTCTTCAGGCTAGAATACAGTATATACAAACAAATATGTATTTAAATGAGCCCTACAAAGAAATTGCTCATAGGTAGTTTTAAATTGCTTGTTAAAGGCATAGTTTCATTTATGACTGGTGGTTACTAGATGAATTTTAAGCAGCTTAATATTGATATGTTGATGAGAAGAGAATTCCTACTATGTGCCAGGCACTCAATACATGAAGGTAAGATTTATTTTAGCCTCTGTTTCTTATGCTATCTCAATCGCTATGTTTACTATTCCAGGTAGGATAAAATATTCAATATTTTCATGGTTTTCCAGCTTTAGCTGTCCTTCAAGGCAAGAAAAGGAACAAGAGGAACAGATAACCTTAAGACCATCAGAGAATCTGAAATATAATAAATAAGTACTCTACTAATATTGTCCTAATAACAAGAAGAACTAGTACAGTAACTTTTAGATTTAAATGGGAATTTTCATTCTAAAGTGATAAAAAAAGGGTAAAGTCACAAGGCAATTACTAAAAAAAAAAAAAAAAGCATCTTGATTCCGATATAATTGTTCTTTCAACAAGATCAGAATATTTTAATTTTAAATTCATAAATCACAATTCTGTATTGCTTTTAAGATTATGTTGTTTAAAAATGACATATTTCAGAAGTAACCAAAGTATATCTACAGGTTAGCTTATCCAAGTAAGTAAAAAAGAAACCACAATGTGCCTCCCTTAACCTAGGACTCGGGTTGTAGAGACAAAGTCCGTTGCTAGCAATGGACATGCAGGTAACCATCAAAAACATTGTAATGCTCTTTGTTGAGTCATAGGAATAAAAATGGGGCATTGGCACTATATTCAATGAACATGGTCTTTATGCATGAAAGTGCCCTCTTGAGTGGTCATTATGGTCACAGTCTTATCATCTAGTGGATTTTCTATTTCACTGGTAGCATCTTCTTTATCATAATCCATCCAAACAACTGTTTACAAAGAATATTCAAATCTGGAACTCAGGAGGCATGGAAGCCTTCCACCAGAACTAAAAAAGCTTGTTTCTACAAAGTAAGTTAATAATAGCTGTAGAAGGCCAACATAATCCAGAGAGAAATGAACTCAAGAATCAAATTGAAAACAGAGACTTAAGTGCTCTAATTATAAGTTTCATGGGGACCGGCTGTAGCTCAATTGGTAGGGCTCTGGTTTACCACATGGGAGGCCCTGGGTTCAGTTCCTGGGGCCGCCTTGAGCAGGCAGACCGCCTGGAGAAGGCAAGCCGCTGCAGGCAGGGCAAGCCGCCGTGAGCAGGCAGGCAGCCGTGCGGTGAGCTGACTTGGCGGTTTGCCACAGCAGGGGGAGATGAGCAGACACAGAAGAATGCAAAAATGAACACAGCAAGAACAAGCAGAAAGGGGGGGATATATAATAAATTAAAAAATAACAATAAGTTTCATTAACTATTTTACTAATTTTTGTGAAAACTTTCCTGCATTAGCAATAAAAACAGCCATTTCTATCCTTACCTATATTTTAATACAAATATTATGGGAAAAAAATAGGAAATAAAGCCTTGCTAGTTCCCCCACTCTACCCCCAAACTTCAAAATTATCTTTCTTCATGTTTTGTACTGTTTCTGGATGGCAGGTACATGTGAAGTTAATCGGAAGGGGATAGCAAGAGCAAATTGCCAGAACCAAATCACAATTTTTTCTCTTTTATGTGGCTCTTGACATGTCAGAAGGGATAATATCTCCTCCAAAAACAAAACAAAACAAAACAACCAACCAAAAGAAAGCAAGAGAAGAATGGAATGGAGAGGATAGGAGAGGGCATTCTAATAATTAATGCTATAGGTCACAGCCCATTTTTTTAAAAAAATTTTTAAAGTATTGCTATGGTGAAGCACATTTCACTTTTCTTATCTTCCTTTCTCCAGTTTTTAACATGAATATTATCTATTCACTTTTTAAAATCTAAATGATCCATGAATTCATTAATATAAGTACTTTGTCACTTAGGTTTTTGTAGACAGAAAAGTGTTGGTAATAGGTTGGGAACAATGTAATTTATGGCAAATCTCTATGGCTTACTGGTCACAAGCTGCTTCTCTGTGTAACTGACATTTTTCTCTTTTTATGAATATAATCTCATCTAATTTTTGAGCTCACCAAAGTTCAAGTCTCTCACTTTGTTTCTGCTACCCCTAAATATTTTTCTTCTTTAAAGGGGAGGGGGGGGAGAAAAATTAACTTTTAAATTCCAAAGATTTAATAGTTATTGTATTATTTGCCACTGGGTGAGGAGGAGGGTTAATTAAAACAAAAACAAACACCAAAACCCAACCTAGACCTAAATTGACAACATATAAGGAAACTTATTCGCAAAATGAAGGAAAAAGGTGTGGGGTAAGGTACCAACCAAAGTGATAAAGCCCAAGTTGGAATAAGAAAAAATTATTTTGGTTCCTGGAGTCAAATTTGGAGCATATAGTTAATGGTATTCTTTTTCTGTTTCAGTGATTTAGTTATAAATATAGATTATTAGTCTTCTCTCTTTGCATGTAAAAATGCCAAACAACTTCTCTACCATGAAGTTTCTAAAATTGACTCTTTCACTTTTGTTAAGAATGGTTAAAATCACATACTTTTCTCCCCTTCCTTCAGTTCAAATTCTGAACCGAAATATTACATGTAACAATAGTTGGTCCTTAACTTCTATACAAAGTTAAGCCACATTTAGCCCCTCTGCCATATAACGGCGACATAATTTTTATCATACTTACCTTGAATTTAGGCAGGAGAAAAATTTCTCAAGGCAACTCAAAAGGAGCAAATCAAGGAAAAAGCTAGGAAGAAGAAAGAAAAGAAGACTAATAGATGAAACAAATACTATGAAAAACTCAAATTTGCCATTCAAGTATTGAAAATATCCCAAAGGGGAAAATGAATAGGATCTATTACAAAAAAGTTAGCAAAATAAAATAAAATGCAAATCTCAAGCATGATAAATGGCCCTGATGGGCTGTCTTCCTAAAGATGCAAGTAAGGCTAGTGATTCAGTCCACAAGTCCTTCAGGACCCTAAAGCAGGCGTTCATTTGAAAGTCATAATTATTTATTTGCAATTTTCTCTCAGTTGTTCTTCAGGGAGTAGTTTGCGGTTTTCCTCCATATTATGTATACCATTTCTTTCAAACCTTTGAAGACTTCTTTTAGAAAATGGAGAAAAGAATAAGAGGCCACCACAATGATGTTAATGGTTACTCTTCATTACTTCTTTAGCCGCCATGATCGGTGGTGTCAAGCTAGAAAAAGGTTTGGCCAGTTCCAAGAAGGGATGCCATAACAATTGTTTGGCTGAACCCCTTTTTTCCACATCCATCTCCAACAGTGATTTAAGAAATCCCAGAATGTTGGGGAGAGTTTTTCTGGATTCTGAAGTTCTGGGGTTCCATTAGTTGCTATCAGGTACGAAACCCTCGAGGGAGGGCTCTCGCTGAGGTATGGAGGCTCTCCTTCTACCATCTCAATTGCCATGATACCCAGAGGCCATAGGTTCACTTTAAGACCACACGCTTTCCCTGTAACCACCTCTGGTGCCATCCAATATGGTGTTCCAACCATGGTACTTCACTTGCTCTGCTCAGGGGTGATCTGGGCACAGAAACCAAAGTCAGTAAGTTTAGCTGATCCTTCCATCCCCAAAAGGACATTGTCACTTTTGATGTCTCTGTGGATCACCTGATTAGCATGTAAAAATTCCAGTGCCTGTAAACACTCTCTGCATACAGCAGGAATCTGCGCTCCATCCATGCAGGTTTCTGTTATAACATCAGTAAGTGACCCGCCAGCAAGGTACTCCATTACCACAAACAATTCATCGCCCATCCGGTAATTGTCCAAGAAGTTAACTATGTGGGGATTCTTTAATTCTTTCATCACTGAAATCTCATTAATGATCAATTCCTTCTTTGGCTGTTTCTGTAAATGTATCTGTTTGGTAGCAGCCTCCTGTCCCAATGCTCCATCAGTAGCAGTAAAAACTGTACCAGAAGCCCCTTGACCAATTTTTTCATATCTTGTATATTTTTTCTTGGGGTCACCTATGCTGACAACACTTCTGAATTTCTCCATAATCTCTGCATCTGTCATTGTGGTCTTCTTTTTCTGTTTGTCCGAAGACTTGTCACCGCTATCAACATTAGAATCACCAACTGGTGCCGGAATAGGGTCAATTCCAGATCTTGTGTAAATTGATTTTGTATGATCCGGTCTGGCAGCAATAACAGGAGAAGCAGCCTCTTCATCATCAACGTCTTCCTCTGTAACTACTGTTGAGATTTCTGAGCCCCTTGTATTCAGTGCTGGTGTTCCCGGGGGGAATCCATCTTTCTCAGGAGGAGAAAAGCTCAATTTCTGCTTCACTGTGTAGGAGTCATAGAACTTTTAAGGCATTCAGCCCAGCCTGAGGATTCTTCTTTTGCTCTAGTTTGGTGATATTGAAGGTTCTGGCATGCCAGTGCATTCTCCAGTAACAACATCAAAGCCAACATGTATAGTGTGCTCTAAATCAGATGGAGGATCCATTTCTGGCCATTTCTTTCTTTTTTTCTTTCTTTCTTTCTTTCTTTCTTTTTAATTATTTCTTTCTCCCCCACCCCACACCACCTGCTCAGTGTTTGCAGTGGCTTTCTGCTCTCCCTGTCTGTTCATCTTTTTAGGAGGCAAAGGGAACCGAAACTGAGACCTCCCATGTGGTAGGCGGGCACCCAACTGCTTGAGCCACATCTGCTTTCCTCTTCCCTTTCTTCTTACTTCCTTTCTGTCTGTGCCTGAGAATATAGAGGTGATTTTATTCCTGGGTTTTTTCCCCCTCTGGAACAGAGGGTAAAGGTTTCAAACTGCAATTGGCTGACAATGGGTCTTTGCCTACAGTGCTAAAAAATGGCACTGCTCAGCCGCACC
>PVKH010046599.1:0-10380 GCA_004027955.1 Chaetophractus vellerosus | reverse complement strand
CCTAGGGGGTGTGTGGGAGTGTTCATCCTGTTGTGGTGTGTTCTGTCAGTGGGTGGAGATCCTGCTCTGTGGGAGGAGGGAGATGTGCTCCCTATTTTTGGAGGTCTGATTTACTCAGAAATATACAGTGGGGCAACTCCTGGCAGCAGTGATGGTTCCTGGAGTGGGATGAACCGGTGAACCAGGGCACTCTGTGGCATATATGTATGAATCCTGTTATCCGGAGAGTCGATCCAGCAGGGTGTTGTTTGTCCTGGAGTCGAGGGTGGGGAGGAACGGGGATGATTGAACAGGGGGTGTTTGGTGGCCGGTTGATGTGTTTTCCATTGCCTTGCAGTGGTGGACACGGGACAGCGTGACAGTTATCAAAATTTATAAAAGTGTATAAGCTAAATTTGGACCTTGATATGGAACAATGAAAATGTTTGGGAACTATGTTTCACTACCTGTATGTCAGTAATGTTGGTGTTGCCATCCACATACAAAAAGGCTTTGGTATGGGGGGGGAATGGAGGAGGAGATTGAATATATGGGATTATCTTGTATTCTGTGTGTGACTCTGCTGTGACATAAAGCTTCCTTGAAAATTAAATGAAAAATGGTGGGATGCTTGAGAATGAGAAAAGGAAGGTGTCATGAAACAGACTGGACACCAGCTATTACACTGACATGGCAAATCAGAAGAAAAATAATTCATATATATATATATATTTTTTTTTTCACATTTTTTGAAAAACCCAATACTTTAATAACATCCTTTTTTTCTATTTTTTAAAAAAAAATTTTCATTACTTTTTGTTTTCTAAATTCTCATATATTTTAACTCTTACATTTAAATATCATTATTATTTCATTTTCCTATTCACTGCAATTGGCTATTGTTATAGCTTCACTTTAAAGAGGCTATGGATCACAGTAGGGTCAAAACAGGGACAGGAAAGGATCATTGGTGGGGAGGTCAGAGTTGAGGTTGCATGGGAGGAAGTCCACCTGAACATAAATAAAAGGCATGAATAATTATTCAAATGCTCACAGGGTATGGTCACAGGATGAAGAATTACTCAATAAATTGGAGAACACTGAATTCCCAACCTGGAGATCTCTGCCATATTCTCCACGAGAGTAGCAACATCCCCCCAAGTGCAGGGGCTGTGTCTGACAAAGGAAGATGATCCATTGATGGGCCTTAGTTATTGAAGACTAGCCTTATGAGTCTTTGCTCTTGAAACTGAAACAGCCTAGTGTTATGGGGTGCCTAAGAGTTGCCTCTTCAAGCCTCCTTGTTGCTTAAATGTAGCCTCTCTCTAAGCCAAACTCAGTATATGAATGTATTACCTTCCTCCCAGTGTGGGACATGACTCCTGGGGATGAGCCTCCCTGGCAATGAGGGATTACTAACAAATGCCAACAGGAATTATGGCTGGAAAAAGATTTTGAATAAAAGGGGGAAATGGTAAAGATAAATGAGTTCATAGGGCTAAGAGACATCAAAGTGAGGCAGGAGGTTAACCGAGAGGTAACACTTATGCAGATCCCAGTAGGAAATCCTAGGCTACCAATATGGATATCACCCCAAACAGAGGGCCTCCTGAGGGCCTTGGAGATATCCAGGTCCTATATCAGGGGAGATAGCCCTAGAGTTTGGTACCTTACCAGTGGGCTCTAATTTGGAATCCTTGCTCCTGAGAGTGACAGAGTCTGACTGAAATATGTCTTCACTGCACATGGTCCACCTCTCTCTTCTATTCAAACCTTTATTTGATGCCAGAATTTTAGGTGTACTTTCAGAGACCACAGGCTGTCCATGTGCCAACTGGTTCCAGAGATTCTGTGGACCTGCAACTCCTACTCTACAACTCAATGGATTCACCCAGGACACCTAGTGGGGAGATGATGATGGACCATGGCTATCCTGGGGAATGGAGATTCCCTGCAGCTGCAGATAGGATAATCTCTTCCATCATATCCATGGGATATAAGCCCCCTCTCACTTGGTGGTTGAGGGTACATCACCATCCTAAACTCCTCGGGATTGGGGGAAGAGCTATGGACTAGAGTGAACTAGTTGGCATCCTGTTATAGACTCATGATTTATGCAAAAATCACAAAATTATGTGGTGCCAGGGGCCACTGGACACTTTGGGGGCAGGGAGAGGGAAGTGCATTTGTAATACAGGGGCTTTTTTTTGGGACTTTGGAATTGTCTTTGGTGATGTTGCAATGGAGGATATAGGCCATTTTATATCATCATGTGTCATGCAGATCTGTGTTGGAAAGAGGGTGGTCTACAGTCTGAACTGTGACCCATGCTGGGTGGCAAAGCCCCAAAATTTGTATATCTATTACAGGTGTTGTGCCACACTGTTGAAATATGTATATGTGAGAGGTTGTGTGAGGTGTGGGACGTGGGGCATATGGGTACTCCTAAAATTTCTGTGTAACATTTATGTAAATCAATGTATCCTAAAGAAAAAAAAAAGACCAGGGATAGATTATTAGCAAGTGGCCTAAGGGAAGGATGTACTGTGCATCATCAGTCACCTTCTAGGGTTCAAATGATCCATCCTTTTTCTTAGACTTGAATCCTTCTGGGATATTGGTCTCTGACCTCAGAATTCCTTTTCCTGTTATGTTCATTCTGGGGGAACATTTGTGATGTAGCTTCCAAAGCCACAGCTGACCTACTTTTATAATCTTTACTCCTCTCTGTGAACTGGGATTTCTAGCATCCCTGCAATTCTTTGTTCAATTTGTTTTATCCCAGAAATTTCCCAGATGTCTGCCAGCCTCTCTGCAAGGTCCTTGGAGGCCACTCCCCTCTGACTGGGTCCTGATGACTAATGGTGAGCTCAGGTGTCTGGATCAGTGTCCTTATACCTTGCCATGGAAGGAGATCTCACTATTTTCCTCACTGGCCAAGGTGATGTGTTTCCCAGGTCCATTGTCTGTGGAGTTCACCAGTTTACACAGTCATGTTGTTACTGACATCCTAAAAGAGACAGCAGACCCAAAGCCCTTAGAGCTCCCAGCCACAGGGATGGTGGTGGTCTTTGTCCTATGTCTTGCACTGTGGTTATGCCCAGATGATATGAACCTAAATGCTGGAGAGGGTTGAATTATGTGACATGTCAGTGGTGAGGGAAGGGGGTGGTCACTAGTGCTGATGATCCACTGCCACACAGTAGTAGACACACTATAGTCCTTCCAATGCAGGTGGTTGAGTTCCTGCTCTGAGCTCACCTTAGGGCCCTCTCTGGGCTTCATCATGAGCTGGATCTAAAGGGATAAACCCTGGCCCTCTCCTGAGCCTCCAGGACCCTGACCCAGATTCCAGTCTCTATCTTTTTAAGGATTTTGAATATCACCCCTTCATCTAAAATGGGGAGGTCCATATCAATTGTGGGGTGGTTCTGATTTTTCAGTTGTGGACATTTATGTTATCCCCCATTTCTTCAGGGCTCCAGATGCCACCCAGACACCAATGGTGGCCTCTTCAGGACAGCTGAGGAGCAGAGCACAAACCTTGGCTCCTAACAGCCCAGGCCATTGGTGACATGGCACAGTCACCCACAGACATGATTTGCAAAATGAATCACAGGTACAGCTGTGTTTTTCCCAAAAGACAGCAATGCCAGTTCCCAAAGTTAGTCTGGGAGATGGGGGAAGTCATTGGTATCTGAGGAGTTTCACCTACACAGTTGGGAGGCTCCTGAGAGCAGAGATGTCATGTAGATACATGAACTAAAGCTAGTGCAATCTGATATGATAGAGGAGGGATTTTTGCTGCATCTTTGGGCTTCCACTGGCCAAGCATGCAGTGAGGGCCACCCACATTTAGGGGGAGAGTCCATCTCACCCAGTCACTGACAGGGAATCCTCCCTTTACACTCAGACTCCTGAAAGCCCAGCTGGCCAAGGTAGTAACACACTAGTGCAGGGCTCCCCCTGTACAGGTTCTGCTGGGTGGAACAGCAGGGCCCCACTGGCCTTGATTCCCCATGGGAAGGGGTTATGACCATTACTTGCAGAAAGTGGGTGTTCTAGCAGTGACTTTTGGGCCAGGGGAAGGGAGGGAGTGAGGTAAACTGAGGTCTCCTGGGGCTCCTCTTCCTCAGGAAAAACTGCTCTATGTCTCAGGTTTCTTGCTGTGGGCAGTGTGCCTCGCTTCTGTATGAGGGTGAGGGGTTCAGTGGTTTTTTTTAGTGTTCCATTCTGAAAGAACCCTCCCTAACTTGTTCAGGAAGAAAAAGCCAGCAAATGCATGGGTGAATCTACAAGGTTTTGCAAACATCCACTCCCATCTACTTATTGAGTGCACACAGATATCTATGAGGAGACCTGAGAACAGGGGGCCCTTTCTGCTTCTCTACCTTTGACTAATAGCCACTGGGTCACCTTGTCACATGTGCTTCACAATCAAAACTTGCATCAAGGACCTGAACATTGACTGGAGGCTCTCTATGGGAGGTTGTGTTCCTTGTTAGCTTCTGTGCTCTCTTGTTAAGTTCTGTGTCAACTGAGGGCCTAACCAGTGAGGCCACTCCTCCAGTTCTGTTGAGAAGTTCTAGATGATTTGGAATATCACAATCATGCTCAGTGAATCAAAGGATTCCCTCTGTAATCATGTGTGATTTCCCATGGAGACAAATCATTATAGCCATCCAGAAATTATCATTTATACATTTTAATGAGAGATACCTTAGAACTTAATTTAAATAAAAAACATATCTAGCATACTTGTACTTTGGTTTACCTCTATGCATGCTCAAGACAAAGTATTTCACTTTCCCAAAATGGATATTAATTTACTTCATTTCAAATACATGATTTCTCTAACTTGAGGGCAAATATTGTATTAAAGAAGGCATGGTCTTATTAGATGTATCTTCACTGTTATCTGAATCAATCATGGTATGTCTTCTAGATTGCAGGACAAATGACATCATCAGCTGCATAAAAAGAGAGACCCTATGAAAACAGTCATTTTTTAGGGTAAGAAAGATGCTTTGAGCACTGGAATATGGTGAAAGCATGATCAATAATGTCTTATTTTCCTTGTATTTTCCCTGTTTGTTTTGTCAATATGGAAGAAAATTTTAAACACTAAGAAGCAGTCTTTATTTATTTTGTAAATGATTTTGTTGATCAGAATGTAATTGTTGGATTTGACTGGAGGCATTTATGCCTAGGCTGTCTGAGGTTAGGTTAGGTTACTGTGGACATACAGTTTCTCTTTATTCACAATTCATTAGTACTTATCAAAGGTAAACTCATCTAAAATCATTAAGGGTGTAGTTTTATGCAATTATACCAGTAGGAAGGACAAACAAAGAAGCAAATAAATATATAATGATAAATTACATGTGTGACCTAAGAAAAGGAACTCTGTATTTAGATCTGGAACAACATCATAATCAGGATCTGTGTCCATGTAGTCAAGGACAAGGCAGATAATTGGAGTCACTCTCATTGGAGATAGATGTTGTAAATGCTCAGAAGGACATGAAAAGTGTTCTTTGTATGATTCTGATGCGGTGACTTTATGTGTATAATACTGCACAATAAACATCAGGTGAGTTAGAAGCTGATGTTTGGATAGTGAATTCAATTCTACATCACTTTCTGTATGGTAGGAGAACTTGCAAAGGGTACATATTGTGTAAACAAAGCATATGAAGAGGAGATCTTGACAATCAGGTGGAGATACTCTGATTATTAAAATGATAGGTAGTATTGCAGGTAAAACCTAGGTGTAAATCTTAAGAAATCTGAACTGGGGAGATAGGCAGAAAAACTGTTTATTTCTAGCCATGTAATTCTTAAAATTACTAAAGATTTCTGAACCTCTGTTTATTTAATTTGTTAAATAGGTAAATAGCCTTAATCAGCAGGTTACTTTGAGGATGAAATAACCAATTATGTAAATATCCAAAAACATTTAAGATATCCATTGTTTATCTGAACTCAGGTAAAAATGGGTAAGTTATCTGACTTCTTTTTCTGACAAATGTGATCTTTTGTCCATGAAATGCATGGGCTTATTAACAGTATAGACAACTCTTCACATTTATAAATTATAAAATGCAGGGATGTTACAGCTGAGTATAATTAATATAGGATATGATTTCAGCTGATAATTTACTAAAATATCACATTGTAAAAATTTATTTTCTCCCACATTCTTCATTCTACATTATTTGGCCCTCCTAATCTCTGGCAATTGTGAGATATTATAACCCATGTACTTCTAATATTTTCTGACACAGAGGATTTTCACAATTAGATTTGTATGATGGGAGCCATTGATGTTTTAAAATGAAAAAAGTCCTGGAATTGCTCAACCTCATAATAACTACATTTTTTTTAACTCTTTGGGGTGATAGCCAAGTCCAGTGTTACAAAATCTAGAGTACAAAGTTGAGAAAATGGTAGTTTGACATCCCATGTGAAAGATCCAGGATGATTTAGGGCAAGTGTAACTCCAAAGGACATATTTAGGATAAATCTGGGAGGGAGTTAGTGTCCATTGGGCTAGAATGGGTGTGTCATAAGCCAGGAATACTCATATCTGAGAACTTTGAGTGGTTCCTCTGGGGGTGGAAACCCAATATTTCAGAATCAAGGAGGGAATTGAAAATCTCTGAACACCATGGGCTCATGAATGTATAAAATGCAATGACTTTAATATTCTTATCTGTACAATGAAGTTATTCATATCTCCTTATTCAGAGTAGCTAAATCCTTCTTATTCTTGACCCTAGGAGGAGAGGGCCCTCATCCTATTCTTCATGCATCATACTTCATGTTCCTGCTGATTGGCCAAGTGAAGTGTTGGTATTCATGATGGTGGGTCTGGAAATTGGGGACATGACCAGAGTCTCATAGCTTCTTTCTCCATTCTCAACTTTGTTCACCTACTGCTTAAATGATTGTGAGTGAAAACCCAGAGTGTGACAGTTTTCAGTTGCAGTATTGACAATGCAAACACTGATGAGTAGGTGATTCTTCTTTCTACTGAAATTGCCTATGTGTTGTCAGCAGATGGGCAGGTTTGTCCTATTGGCATGGGTATTCTAAGCTTATTTAGGAGAAATTCAAGGATCTGAGTTGCAGTTCAGTTTATCCAGGCCTCTGGAATGGTGATGGATATGTTAGGAGTTGATCAAAAGTAATCTCCTTTCCAATGTTACACAGATTTGTGTCAGACTCTATTAAGGCTCTGTATTTACTGGAGAGATAAGAGATTTTTTTTTTCATCTAGCCCATTTCCTTGATGGAGAAATAAAGCACTCATTAATCATGTTAATGCCTGTAATTGGCTTTGGTATGCAGTGAACATTGGTGATAGATAGGAGTAAGAGCAGAAGTTTATAGTCAGTAAGGGGGTTGGCATTTCAGCAGATAAGTTCAATCAATGCAATGCTACAGATGCTAGAATGCAGGGCTGTGAATTGTTGAGAGGAGCAAAAGTGAGGGTTAGCTAATAGAAGGAATTGAGGAATCATTTATTTCACCCAATTTCTATTTTCTCAATGTATTGGTATATATTTGCCCATTTTGAAAACTTTTCAAAAAGATAACTAAAATTCCCCCTACTTGGCCCCAATTGCCCAATTTCCTATTTTGTAGATGAGCTTTATTCAAATATTATAAATGGAAGTAATTATAAGAAGTATTGTTTCTTTAATTTTGGAGTGCATTCAGGAAAAGGATTATAGTGTATAGAGTAAAATTCATGGCCCAGTGAACTAAAATTGGAGAGACCAGAATGGATCAAGAGGTGGTGAAGATTCAAGAGATACAATGAACATCAGTATCTGGAGGCCTAAGTTGAAATTGGAAATTGGAAGGTCTCATAACCTGGTCAGGCTAGGGCAATCCTAGAGTACAGCAGTCTCAGGGGTCTGTGGTTTGTCCTGCTGAACTGTCTGTACCTTTTGATGAAAACCTGAGTTATATAGGGTTGAGTGAGGCATCAAGTACTGATCCTAAGTTCTGCATGAAACCTATTTGGTTCTGTGGAATGCTGGCCTTTCTGCAAGGTTCTTTGCCATTTTAATGAATAATAGACCTATGACAGGTTTAGATAGGAAGCACTTTACACATAAGCTCATTGGCTCCTGCAAAACTCATAAAAGTTGTGAAATGAATTCTTAGATGAGTTAGAAGGCCATCTGGGGGAATAATCTAGCCATAGTTATGATGAAAATGTGGCAAGCCATAGATATTGCCTTTCTTGTTATGAGTCTGTAAATGTACTTGAAATTGGTGGAAAAGGATGTTTTATTTATGAATGCTCATGTGCAAATTTTATAGCACCATTTGTAAGTTAAAATGACCAATTTATTTCAAAATTTTAAGGTAATAGCATACCCCATGTCTTGTGATATTTTATATAATAGTTTTTTAATAGTAAAATTTGTGAAATTGCATAACAAAAATGGGTAACCTCTTATAGAGTTCCCATACATCACCCCAACACAAATACTTTGCATTATTGTGAAATATTTATAACAAATTATGAAAGAACATCATCAAAGTATTATTATTTATGATATTCCATATCTCACATTCAGTATTTTCCCCAAGCCACACTATTTGTTTTGTTTATAACCCATACAATTTATCTAAAGTGTACAATGACATTTTCATCACAGGTCATGGCAGTATTAGGAGACACCCTAGAGGTTCACCTGCATTCCAGGCAAACTTCTTTACCCCCATTATGTAGATGTAGTCCTATTTCCCCTTGATAGTCAGGGTCATCACCCGAACCAGTACAGCTCAATGGAATCATTGCTGTGTTCCTGGTGGAAGCACTCTTCCTTTTGGGACTAAAACCTGTAGACCTGCAGAGCTAAGGTTGCAGGGACAGGAAGTAAAAATTTTCCTAGTGGGCCACTAAGGGTAATAGTAGTGTCACTCCCATTCCCACCCACTGATTCCTGCACCCATGAATCCTGGTTAATGGAGAAACAGCACCATAAAAAGGACTCTGATTTAGAGCATACAAAGTCTCCTGGAGAACATTGCCCCAGCCCTGCAAGGTCTGGCCACTTAGTTGGCACTGTAATTGAATCTTCATAAGGCCATTCCAGGGGCCAGCTGTAGCCCAGTGGATAGGGTGCCGGTACACCACATGGGAGGCCCCGGGTTTGGTTCCCGGGGGCCTCTCTGAGTGGGGCAGACCACCTTGAGGGGCAAGCCACCATGGGCAGGGCAGAGCCAATGTGGGTGGGGCAAAAAGCCACCACAGGCAGGGCAAAACCACCACAGGAAAGGCAAGTCACCCATGAGCAGAACAGAGCTGCCCAAAAGCAAAGCAGAGTCGCCCTGCAGTGGGGCAAGCCACCCGCAAATGGGCAAGGCTGCTGCTCACCGGTGAGCTGACTCAGTGCATCGCAGCAAAGGGGGGAGACAAAGCAGACACAGAAGAACACAAAAATGAACACAGCAAGAACAAGCAGAAAGGTGGGGTAATGTAAAAAAAGAAAGGTCATTCCACCATTCTATTAATCCAGCTTCTTCAGAGTGATCGGTAACATGGTAAGGCCAGTGAATTCCATGGGCATGTGCCCATTCCCATGAATCATTTGCTGTGAAATGGGTTTCTTGATCAGAAGCAATGCTGTGTGGAATGACATGGCAGTAGATAAGACATTTAGTAAGTCCACTGATGGTAGTTTTGGAGGAAGCACTGTGTGCTGGAAATGCAAGCCCATAGCCAGTGTATGTGTCTATTCCAGTTAAAACAAATTGCTGCCCCTCCATGATGGAAGTGGCCCAAAGTAGTCAACCTGCCACCAGGGAGCAGGCTGGTCACCTTGAGGGATGTAGCCATAACTGGGGCTGAGTGTGGGTCTCTGCTGCTGGCAGATTGGACATTCAGCAGTGGCTGTAGCCAAGTCAGCCTTGGTGAGGGGAAGTCCACATTGCTGAGCCCATATATAACCTCCATCCCTAACTCCATGGACACTTTGCTCATGAGCACATTGGGCAATGACATCAGTGACTGGGGAAAGAGGTTGAGCATAAGCCACAGAGTGAGTCATTTTATCCGCTTGACTATTAAACTCCTTGTTCTAGTCAGGGTTCTCTCGGGAAACAGAATCAACATGAGATCTCTGTTAAAAATATAAGATTTTATAAGAGTCTCTCACGTGACCGTGGGGATACACAATTCCAGGTTCCACCGGCAGGCTGCAAGCCAGGGGCTCCGATGAAAGACTGATGAAGGGTCCTCGATGAGTTTGCTCCGATGAAAGACTGATGAAGGGTCCTCGATGAGTTCCTGGGAGAAGTTCGCTGTCAAACGATGAGCTGGGAAATTCTCTCCGAATGTTGAAATCAGTTCCCTTTTATAAGCAGTCAACTGAATGG
>PVKH010046598.1:0-10381 GCA_004027955.1 Chaetophractus vellerosus | reverse complement strand
TTGATATCACCCAAAATAGAGGGACTCCTGAGGGCTCTGGAGGTACCCAGGTCCTATGTCAGGGCAGACAGCTACGGAGTTTGTTGCTTTGCCAGTGGGCTGTACTTTGGAATTTGTGCTCCTGAGAGTGACAGTGTTGGACTCAAATATGTCTTCCCTGCACATGGTTCATCTGTCCCTCCTATGCAAACCTATAGGTGCTTCTGGAGTTTGTAGGTGTACATCCAAAGACTGGAGTCTTTGGGCTGTTCATGTGCCAGCTGGGCCCAAAATCTCAGTGGAGCTGCAACTCCTACTCTACAGCTCAATGGACTCACCCAGGGAACCTGGTGGGGAGATGATGATTGACAACAGCCATCCCAGGGAACAGAGAGGGTCTGCTGCTGCAGGCAAGATATCCCCATCAATCTTATCCATTTGCTATAATCCCCCTCACAATTGGAAGTGGAGTGGACATGACCATCCCAGACTCCTCAGGATTGGGGGAAGAGCTATGGACTAGAGTGGACTTACTGGTATTCTATTATAGACATACTGTGATTTGAGCAATAGAAAAAATTACAACTTTTATGTGGAGACAGTGGCCAGTGGGCACTCTGGGGGCAGAGAGCAGGAAAAGAAGTTGTAATACATGACTTTTTTGGGACTTGGGAATTGTCCTGAGTGACATTGCAATGATGGATGTAGGCCATTTTATATCATCATGTAACATGCAGAACTGTGAGGGAGAGAGTGTGGTCTACAATGTGAACTATGGTCCATGCTTAAAGGCAAAGCCCTGAATGTATATTGCAGATGATGTGCCACACTAGTGAAGGATGTTTATGTGGGAGGTTATGGGAGGTGTGGGAGGTGGGGCATATGGGAATCCCTGTTTTTTGTGTAACATTTTTGTAATCTAAGTATCTCTTAAAAATAAAATAAAATAAAAAATAAAAGTAATAAAAATAAAAAATAAAAGTCCCAGCTTGACAGGGAAGTGCATCTCTTCTTCATTCATGGACTCAGGTTCATTTCTCATATTTTCTTGACCCTCCCTCATTCTTTCATACTCAACATGTGATCAATGTCTTACCATCATTGGCATCATCTGGGAGCATGTTAGAAATGCAGTATTCTGGGCTCTACCCCAGAACTCATAAAATTCAAAAAATATTTGAATTTTAGCACCAGGTTGTTCAAATGTACACCACCATTTGTAAAGTATTGCACTAGAACCTTCTTATCTACAACAGTGACACTACTAGCCTAGCTTCCAGTGGCAAAAAGAAGAAATAAACTCAGAGAAGTACAAATTCAACATTTTAGATTTCAGCCTGGAATTGACACATATACATCTGTCTACAGCCAATTTACAAAAATTTAGTCACACAGAGACTGACCAAAATATGTCTTCACTGATCATGGTCCATCAGTCTCTTCTATTCAAACCAGAATTTTAGGTGTACTTCCTGAGACCAGAGCCTATGTGCTATCCATGTGCCAACTGGGTCCAGAGGATCTGTGGACCTGCAACTCCTACTCTACAACTCAATGGACTCACCAGGACACCTAGTGAGGAGATGATCCATGATGGCTATCCTGGGGAATGGAGAGAGCCTGCAGCTGCAGGCAGGACAACTCTTCCATTGTATCCACAGGATATAAGTCCCCCCCTCTCTTGGTGGTGGATGGGACATCACCATCCCAGACTCCTTGGGATTAGGGGAAGAACTATGGACTAGAATGGACTTGTTGGTGTCCTGTTATAGACTTGTGATACATGCAATGGAAGAAATTACAAAATTATGTGGAGCCAAGGGCCACTGGATGCTTTGGGGGCAGGGAGAGGTAAGGGCCATTGTAATTCAGGTGCTTTTTTGGGACTTAGGAATTGTGCTGTGTGATGTTGCAATGGAGGATATAGGCCATTTTATATCATCATGTATCATGCAGAACTGTATGGGAGAGAGGGTGGTCTACAGCCTGAACTGTGATCCATGCTTGATGACAAAGACCCAAAATGTGTATATCTATTACAGGGGTTGTGCCACACTGATGAAGGAGGGTGGGAGGGTGGCATATGTGTACTCCTAAAATTTCTGTGTAACATTTATGTAATCAATGTATCCTAATATATATATATATATAAATAACTTAGTCACAAAACTGCTTCTAGCTGCACAAGGGGCCTAGAGTATTTTAGTTAAAAATGGCCTGTGTTTAGTTCATATTAGTGAGACCATACACCATTTGTCCTTTTGTGTCTGGCTTATTTCATACATCATAATGTTCTCAAGGTTCACCTATGTTATCATATGTGTCCCAATTCAAATTTCTTACAGCAGCATTCTATCATATGTGTATACTACATTTTGTTTATCCATTCATCAGTTGATGGACACTTGGGTTGTTTCCTGGGATAAAAGTGAGAGCAGCTGAGTGTACACATTGTGTAAACTCTTCAAGACATGGTACTCTATAATATAGCAAAACTTGTGGTTGAAGATTAACTGTGTGGTTAATGGTACAAATATGAATGTGTTCTCTCATAAACTATACCAAGTATACAATATTGATACGTGGTGTTAATAATAGAGAATGTATGGAATAAATATACCAAAAGTCACACTATGTTTCATATTTAGTGTTAATAGTCTGCTGATGGTCTTTAATAATCTGTAACAAATGTCCTGCAACAATGAAAGGTGCTGGTAGAGAATTGATGAATCACAACTCTGCACATTAAGCATGATTGTTTTCTAAGCTCACAAATTCTCTTATAAAAATATGTATTGAATAATGGCTTTGGATATTCCTTGTGCTAGACACCTATGTCAGAGCCTGCTGGAAGTTGATTACCAGACATCCTTTGAGGATTTTCTACATTAAGAATATGCTTCTGCATTGACTATTAAGTGTCACAACATTGTATTTGAAGGCCATGAACCTATGTAAACCTCTGTTAAACTGCCTAAGAGAAAGTGTGCATTTTCATGGATATCTAGCAGTCTCTGACACAGTCACTTGACACCAGGATTCACACAGAAATATTTTTTACTCAAAATTCTATTCAACTTGATATAATATTTATTGACTCCCTTGTTGTGTGCCAAGTCATATTCTAGTTAGCCATAAAAAATAAAAATAATTCCCCTGTAATCAGAGCTCTCATTCTACTGTATCATTCTATTTCAAAAATTTCAGTAGCTTATCCATGATTATTGAGTTCCTAGAATTTGTAGAAATTGAGCACATGTTTCCAAAAATTTACTTCTAGATATAGTTTTTAAAATGATGTGTTATGTTTTTCTTTTAACTTTCCTTCAGCTCTAAACAAGCCCCCTTTTCATTCTTCTTTTTAATATACTTTAAAAAGTATATTTTAAAAAAGTATATTTTAAAAAAGTATATTTTAAAAAAAGTTTTTTTTAAAAAGATACTTCAGTTATATAAATATCATAAATTTTCCATAAAAAATATAGGGGATTCCCATATACTCCACTTCTTACCCCTCCCACACTTTCCCACATTAACAACATCATTCATTAGTGTGGTACATTTGTTACAATTGATGAACACATACTGGAACATTGACACTAAGTGTGGATTATAGTTTACATTATAGTTTAATCTCTCTCCCACACAATTTTGTAAGTTATGACAAGACATATAATGGCAGCCACTGGAGGTTCTGAGGGGAGGGAGAGGGAAAAATAAGTGTAATATAGGGGCAATTTTGGGACATTGGAATTATCTTTAATGACATTTCAATGACAGACACAGCCACTGTTCATTCTTAATTACATAAAGCATGAAGAATACAAAAGATTTTGGAGAATAATATGACCATGCCTAAATTTTAACTATAGTGCTACAAGGATATTTTTATACCAGTTTTCTTATGAGAAAAAGTTGTTTATTGATCCAAAACTTAAGTCCATTCCTTGCCTCTTTGGATGAGTTCTTATACTGCTGTTGTGGAGATCTGCATGTCCATGTTGAGTGGATGTCAGCAGGAGATTGTCATGGAACATAAAAGTGTGGGCTCTGGTCATGAAAACTCCATAACTGTTCTTTGCCAAACTCTGCTTTTAAGTTTATCATGAAGTGTGCAAAACTGAACAACCATAACTTGTCTTCCTTACTTCAAAGATATATTATATGAACAAGTGAACAAAAAGATATTAAAGCAAAAATGATAGAAGGATATAATTCAGGATTACATCATTTAATTGAATGTGTGTGTGTGTGTGTGTGTGTGTGTAGTTGAACTGTAGAATTCTGATAGAGAGTTATTTGACTGCGAAGTCTTGGGAAGGTTTTCTTAGGAGATGATGTGTTAACTGGGTACCTTCTCCACAGGGAGAAATGGAGTGTGGAAGTTTTAACAGAGGAGAGGGCTTTCAGCTGCTATGAAATGTGAAAATATCAGAGAATGAGACTGTCCAGGTATATTTATGCATGACATTTTGTGTTAGCAGAAGCACTATGAGGAAAAGAGGAAAGGAAGATGATGTCACAGGGTTAGAGTACTAAAACCCAAGTGCTCACTTTTCTTTTCAAGGCTCAGCATGTGGGTAAAAAACAGAGAGAAGAAGGAAAGAATGAGAGAAGGAAATTGCTGAATTTGGACTTTTCAATGAGGACCCTTAAATATTGGCTTAAAGAATTCCAGATTTAGTGTTTTGTGGTATTGGTATTGATGAAATTTGTTTGTGAATTTCTGGTATATCTGAGTTGAAATTTCTCACAATGAAAACTCATATAAGTATTTTGCATAAAGTATTTTTCTTTCACTAAATTGTAAGACATTTTTTAAAAATTCAATGAGTACTAATAATTGTGTGAAAGGACTTATGATATTGTGTTTGAGAAACACAAAAATTACAGTCAAGCAAAAGCAAGATATTTTTCTTGAGACTACTGCTTTTCAAATAGTGATATTGAGTTGTAGATGTAACCTAACTTGTCCAACATAAAGAGACATCTTAGACTAGCAAGTTTTGGATTCCAAACATTTTTATGTAACCCAGTGGAGATTTGGAGGCACACTTCTGATACTTCATTAAGGAATAAAGTGGCTAACTGTATTAAAAATCATGGGCTATAGTTAAAATAAAATTATAATTATTTTCTTTCACCATATGTAACAAATGTACTGCACTAATGCAAGTTGTTAATACATAGGCAGGGAGGGTGTAAATATAGTTACTCTAGATTTTCTCCAAGAATTTACTGTAAACTCACAATTTCTCTAACTAAAAAAAAAGAAAGGAAATGACAAGTCTGAAGGCACTGATGCATCATATTAGAATGCATGCAGTTTCAATATTTAATTTTTTTGGTACCAGAAAGTATCTACCTAGTTTCCACATACAGGGAAAGAGCAGAAAGACAGATGGCCTCAGTGGAGTTGTGATATCTTAAAGAAGTATGTCCATGAATACAGATAATTTCAAAGTCTGTTGGAAAAAATTCCTTAAAAATAGTAGGTAAAATTAAATGACTCAATGGTTTTTGCTTTTAGGAAAGGAATAAATCTTAGTAAAACCTGTTCTCATATTTCTGCCAATCACTTTTCCCTTTTTCAGTAGAATGATGAAAATTTCATAGCCTGGCTTATTTGACCTTTAGCTCTGAGAACTACTTCCTTTTCATTAAAGAAATTTATAAAACATCATGAATAACATACAGGATTCCCATATACCAACCCCTGCTTTGTTTTGGAACATTTGTTAAAGTTGATAAAGAAAATTAAAATATTTCTAACTATTGTCTATACCTTCCATTAGGTATGTTTTCCCAATAAATCATCCTATTATTAATACCATGTATTATTATTTTACATTAGATATAATTCATATAAAATGTTTTCATATATTTATTGTTAACCATAATACATCATCCACCATAGTTTCACTCTTCTACAGCTCCATGCCTGGTACAATCCATCCACATTGTACACTCAGTGGCTCTCAGTTTCATCAGAGTTGTGTTGCCATCACCTCAGTCAATTTTAGTATCTTTTCATTACTTCAGAAAAGTCCCTTACCTTCTTATACCCATTTTCCATTCCTGCAAAAATAAAATCTATAGCCCATGGATTTTATTAGTTGTGTTTTCCCATATATCACCATATTCTTAAGACCTTGTAAAAGTGGCATACATTTGTTCTAGTTCATAGAAGAACATTATTGTATTTGTAGTATTAACCACAGTCCTTATCCACTACTAAATTCACCATTTTACAATCCCAAGATTATCCTCTAGCTTTCTTTGCATTGACATTTATGTCCCTAGAATACCCCTTTCAGCCATATTCACATTTACATGTCAGCAGGTTTAGTTATACTCACTATATGTTACTATCAACTCTATCCTTTCCTAACAATTACAATCTTATTAAAAATTCTGAATACATTAATCATCAGATCCCCATTCTCAACCCTCATAGTAACTTACTCTCTAGATTTTAACACCATGAATTTACTCATTGTATTTATTTCATTATAGTGAGGTCATACAATACTTTTTCTTTTCTTTATGGCATATTTCAATCAATGTAGTGTCCTCAAGGTTCACCCATTTTGTCACATATGTGGCATTTTATTTCTTCTTACAGCTGAAAAGTACTCCAGCATATGTGTATACCATATTTTTTAATCCATTCATCAGTTGATAGATATTTGGGTTATTTCCATCTTGTAGCAATTGTGAATAATGCCATTATGAACACCAGTGTGGAAATGTCAGTTCATGTAATTGCTTTTTATAAATAATCATCAGTGTGTCTGAATATATTCTTAGCAGTGGAATTGTTGATCATATCACAATTCTATATTTAGCTGCCTGAAGAACTGCAAAATTATTTTCCACAGAGGATACACCATTCTGCATTTCCACCAACAGTGAAGGAGTGATCCTATTTCTCCACATCCTTTCCAGTACTTGCTGTTTTCTGTTCTGTTTTGTTTTTTAATAATGGCCATTTTATAAAGTATGAAATGATACCTCATTATAGTTTTGATTTGCTTTTCTCCAATATTAGTAAGGGTGAACATCTTTTCATGTATTTTCTGGACATTGTATTTACTCTTTGGAAAATGCCTATTTAAGTGTTTTGTACATATGTTATCTGATACATGGTTTCCAAATATTTTCTCTGATTGAGATGACTTCCTATTCACCCTCTTGACAAAATTATTTGAAGCACAAAAGTGTATAATTTTGAGAAGGTCCATTTATCCTTTTTTTCTTTCATTGCTTATGCTTTGTGTGTAAGGTTTAAGAAACCACCACCTACCACAAGATCTGTGTACATCTACCTTTTGTAGATAGGGCTTTGATTTACATACAGTTGATTTTTATATAAAGTGTGAGATATGGGTCTTCTTTCATTCTTTTAGCTACAGATATCTAGGTCCATAGCACTATTTGTTGAATAAACTGAGCTGAACTAGCTGGGTATACTTGACAGATTTGTCAAAAATTATGTGACAATAGATGTAAAGGCCTATTTCTGAACTCTCAATTCATTTCCATTGGTATATATGTCTATTTTTATGACAGCACCATGCTGCTTTTACTACGGGACCTAAGTAATATGATTTAAAGTCAAGAAGTGAGATACCTCCAACTTCATTCTTTTTAAAGATATTTCTGGCTATTATGGTCAACTTACCCTTCCAAATAAAATTTCCATTTCTGTAAAAATAAGATCTGTTGGAATTTTTACTGGGATTGCATTGTATCTGCAAATGGATTTGGGTAGAATTTACATCTTAACAATATTTAGTCTTCCAACCCATGAATATGCAATGTCCTTCCATTTATTTAGGTCATCTTTGATTTCTTTTGGCAATGGTTTGTAGATTTCTGTGCACAGTCTTTTACATCCTTAGTTAAATTTATTCTTAAATATTTGATTCTTTTTGTTGCTATTATAAATGGAATTTTTTCCTGGCTTCCTTCTCAGATTTCTAATGTATGCAATAATGTATATAAACAGTACTGATTTTTTAGTATTATCTTGCATGCTGCCACTTTACTGAATTCAGATATTAGATCTAGTAGATTTGCTTTTTGGAGCTTTGTCAGTATAGGATCATATCATTTGTGAATATTGAATGTTTTCTTCTTCCATTTCAATATTGGTACATTTTATTTCTTTTTATTGCCTAATGTCCCTAGCTATAGTCTTTAACACAATATTGAACAGCAATGGTTACAGTGGACATGCTTATACTGTTCTTGATCTCAGGTGGAAAGCTTTCAGTCTTTCACCATTGAGTACAATGCTTTCTGTGGGTTGTTCATATATACCCTTTATCATGGAGAGAAAGTTTCCTTCTATTACTATCTTTCAGAGTCTTTTTATCAAGAGACAGCACTGAATCCTAAACTATAATGGTGGGAATGTTCTTTTGTCAAATATGGCAGGTGAGCAGTACTAGTGCAAGACATTTAGAATGGGGGGAAATGTGGGATAGCGTTTGCCTGGGGCATGCTTCTCTGGAATATGAAAATGTTCATTTGGTCATAGTGTGTTATCTCAGTGGGTGGAGAATCAAACAATAAACAAGAAAATATTAAACTCCCATCCTGGAGTGTCCTGTTATATTCCAGATTATATGGGCAAGAAACTCTCTAGAACATAGGCAGTGCTTAATAAAAGAAAACAGACCAATGTATCAAACCCTCAATATTAATGCATGTAACTATGAACCTTATTTTTCAAAAATTGAAACTTAGTGGTTACCATAGGTTCTGAGGGAAGTAGTTGGAAAGAATATAATGGATGGAGAATAGGGAATTTTTAGGACATTGGAATTGTTCTGCATGATCTTGCAATGATGGATACAGGCCATTATAAATTTTGTCAAAACAGTGTATAGTTTACAAAACACAAACCATAATGTAAAACATTGACAATAGTTAGTAGCAATGCTTCAATATTTGTACACAAATTGTAACAAATGTACCATACTCATATAAGTTGTTATAAAGAAGAGAAAATGTGAGAAGGGAAGGGGCTGGGATATAAGGGGATCACCTATAATTTCTATGTGACTTTTCTGTAACCTAAAGCTTGTTTGAAAATAAAGTGAAAAAAAATAAGGCTTTGGGGGATCATATAGAAGAAATCATCATTGTAAATAAAAGAAAGACATAATGAACAAGAACCTTAAAAGAAATAAAAATATTTAGAAATAGAAAATATTATTAGTGGTAAAAGAACAGGAGGCTGAGACTTATATAGTATTTAATATCAAACAGAAATTTTAAAAATGTAATCACATAGTACCAGTCATTACATCTAATAAACAATATCATACCTAGTAAATAGTGAAACTCAGATTTGAACCCAGACCACCTGGTCCCAGTACCTGAACTCTTACTAAGACAGGAAATAATTATGTTTTTAGATTAAAACCCATCCTAGGTAAATTAACAAGATTCAAAAAGATGAACAGACAAATGATTCTCAGAAAGATATATATTAGAAAACAAATGCATGAAATGCATAAAATTTAGATTAAGTTGATAATATAATTTAATGAAAATTATAAAAATATAATTGTATCCATACTAACAAAGAGGGATACCAAGAATTATCACAAGAGAACATATTATCCATATGCATATCATTTTGTTTTGTACAATCATCGACATTGAAGGATTTCAAGAAATAAAAAAATATGTGTGTAGAGAAGGATTATTGATTCAAACAATTGGAAGAAAGAATATTATTTTACTTCTCTCATTCTTCTGCTTATCTTGAATACTTATTCATAATCACTAATCTGTAATAATATATAGTTAATGAAAGTTCTAACAATGTAGAAAAATAAGTTTATGCATAGTTAAACATAACAATGAATTCCTAGAACTTGAAAAATATTGCACTTTGAAAATTATTGTAATGTTGATTATAGAATTGTTATTTATGGGAGTGAAAATTGGAGACATCATAAATGTCTCAATGGACAAATTTTCAAATATATGCTTTTACAAAAAACAATGTTTTTGCACAATCTTAAATTAATAATTATAGGCAGAATCAAGATGGTAGAGTAAGGAGCAGCAGGGTGCAGTTGTATTCCACAAGAGGCAAGAAGACAAGCAGGTTTACTGGGCATAGTAAAAGCAGAAGTGGTACAGGGATAGTGGTGTTGGCTGTCAGTGATGGGGACCTAGCCAGGTACTGGGGAACTGGAAGAGCTTCAGAGTGACCAGCAGGGTGGCTGGCAAGGGGGTACTCACTGGGTACAATGGTAGCAACAGGACCACAGGGCAAGCAGTGCAGGGGGCCCCACCAAGACCAGAAAAGTGCTGAAGCCAAAGGGTGAGCAGTGTCAGTGTTGACATAGGGGATTTGCTGGGTGCATGAGACATGGAT